>JANHGB010051374.1:47033-81743 GCA_026283785.1 Coracopsis vasa
AGATTCCAGTAGCAATTCTGGGAACACTTTAATGCAAGTGCATGTATGTGAACACAAACATACATGTATATGTATGTATACCTTGGCTTGTTTCTATAAAACGGTCAGTTTGGCTAATAAAAAGTTGTTCATACAATTTGCTGTTTACTTGTAGAATTGTATCTGTAAGTCCAGTTTCAGGTGTACACAAGTTGAAGTTTAAACACAACATTATTATGAATGAAACTTTTGTTCTGAAAGAATTAACTCTTCCCTTGCGAAGATATTTATATAATCTTGAAAGTTTTCTACTTAACAATTGTAGAGAAAAACAGCAATATGTTTTTATCTGAGTTAAACTGCCAGAGTGATATCAACTCAGATATTTTTATTGATTTTTATATTAGATACTGAATTTCCACTTTCTTTTGGAATTTTGAGGTCAATTTATTTGTCTTTTTACTAGTAACAGTAAAAGCATTATCACAAGTAATTAATTGTTCGAATCTCTGCTGCTATTGCCATATAATGTCCAGGAATATACAAACTAAAATAGTTATCTTCACCAGATTGTCAGTTCAGATCTGTAAGTTGCTTTAATAAAACTGTAATACATACTAATGTAATATGTGGGTCATTAGATACTGTTTAGAAAGAGCTATGGCCTAGAAACTGCTGCTTCAGAGACACAGTCCAAACCAGATTATGAAGCTCTTCCTGTGGAAATATTTTCTAGCTGTTTACTCACAAGACTTGTAACTCTTTCTTACTCAACTGATTCACTGTAGCCATGGAGCTTCCGGTTATGGCAGCACTAGCATTTACTGCCTTCTTTAGCCATTCTGACAATGCCTGCTTACACAAACATTGAGCAGAAAAGGCCATGCCCATTTACGATGCCAGAACAGAAGTATTGGTCAATGACTGGTAAATGTTATAACAGACCATGAGCAAGTACAGGAATAGGAGAAAGACACTGAACTCCACAGAGTTAAAGTAGCCCAAGAACTTTTGGTCTTTGAAGTTTACATTTTTTCCATGATCCAAGAGAGACTAATGGGAAACACAGAAATGTTGAAACATTTTTAAACATTCTCTTTCCCACACAAAGTAATTTGGTTTGTTTTATTAAAAACATTATTTATTTTTGCACATTACTGAATACTTCAGGCTAAATTCTATCAGATATATTTGTGTAAATTCATTACAATTCCACTGAATTATCCCCTTTCCAGATAATACAGTTTAAGTCAGTTAGGTTAATCCATATTCTCAGAGATCAGAGAACTGAGCCCTAAGACCAAAAGGTGACCTTAGGAGAGGGACAAATAAGGAGAGTTGCCTGAGATATAGCACGGGTATAGAACTTGGCGTGCAAGAACCTCATGAAACTGAGTAGGTCCAACCCAGCAGATGAGCTTCAGTATGGATTAATATAAAGGCTTTACTTTGTCGCTGTTTAAAACCTTGGAGAGGTTTTAAACCTTGGATTGTGTGTGCAGCCTGGTCTCTACATCTCAAGACGTATGAACTGAAGTTAGAGTCAGTAGAGAGAAGAGCAACTGAAGTGGTCTAAAACAGCTGTCTTTTGAGAAGAGATTTCTTTGGTCTGAAGATGAGAAAGCTGGAAGGGCCTATAGTTTAGGTTTGCAAAATTATGAAGATGATGGATGAGGTGAATACAAAAAGTGTTATTCAGCAAATCCTGCAATACCATAGGTGTGGAGCACCCAGTGAAACTAGTATCACTTTTAAATATTGAGCTTCTGGAAGCTGCTGCCATGAGGGACTGTTGAAATTGATAGCACCAGGAGGTTCAAAAGGAATCGGACAGATTGAAAAACAGAAAGTTTACATATGGATTTTGTAAGAATTAGGCAAGCTTTCATCCTCTAAAATTCTTAATACAACAATTCTAGATGCTGGGGAATATAAGGGGAAGGGGCCACATATATTCCCCCAGGCTCATGTGCTCACCTCAAGTTGCCACAGTACTAGTGGGCTAAGTAGCCCATTGGTGGGACCCAGAGGGGAATTCCATGTATTCTTGTATCTGGAGGCTATTCAACCAGGTACAATGTTGTATGTTGTTTAGACCTTTTCCTTAGTTATAAGAATATATATAATTACTTGTAAGAATAGAGATGCTTGGTATGGTGAATCTGCTTTGTCATCAATGAAAAGAAAGAAAGCAGATGGCAACAATCTAATGCCTAAGAACAGTTTTCCAAAAGCAGTTAATTGGATTTTGTTCTTTTGGAAAAGACGAAATGCAGACAAAATGCATAATTTTTTCTCCAGTGTGATGCGTTGTTCTATCTGTATTTGGCTCTGGGTTTACCAATGCTATTATTTAACTGAATCAGATCTTGAAATAAGTGGCTTTCTCTAAAAATTAGTTCAGTTCCAGTAGCTATTTCCTGTGTTATTTTCCTTTTAGCCTTCTGCAGTACATTTACTTCTTATTTAATTATTTGGTTTCAGCGTTCACTGTTCAGGAACATTATCTGTATTTTCTTCCATGGAAAAGCTGGCATGGCATTCCGTGGAGGTCTGTTAAGCTGTACAAGCACGGCTTATCAGAGGTATTCTTCAGCTGGCTATGTGAAACACTTTGAGATTTGGATGGAATTTATTAACTGTTAAGGAAAATAGCACCAGTGTGAAAGCTAGACTTATGAAGTGTGAGAACTGTGTCTGACAGATGGTAAAATCTGGCAGTCCAGTGAGATACTCTGCTCTGGGAATTCTGAAACAACTGCAGGTCATACATCTTAATTTTCAGATATATGTGGATATATCACATACCTAAGACATGGTCTTTTCTGGTAACCGAGGGTTTTTCCTACCTTAGGTCTCCTGAAAAAGAAATATGCAGTCAAAATGTTAAAGATGAAACTGACTGAAGCATACTCTGTAGACAGCTGTGGCATAGTCACAGTAAACTGGTGATACCCAAACAGAAGCTAGACCTGCCTTATAAAAAACATCATGCTGAAGGAAGACAAAAGGATTCATCTTGTTAAATATGACAAGACCTAGCTTTAAAAAATCCTCACTGTGTGAGAAAAGCATCTGAGATTCTTTATCTTAGATAGGGTGCTCAGGCCTGCATGGCTGTAACAGATCTCTCCCCACACTCCCATTCACTCATTCTGCTACCTTTTTTCGTGATCACATGGACAATCCTATAATCACAGCTGTCATTGGCCTATAATATGAAGGTTACTGAACTTAAGACAGCTCTCTAAGTTTGAATACCCAGGATACTCAAATCTTGCTGGTGTAATAGGCTTAACCTTTCCTCCTTCTGGGGCTGAACCACTTAGATGAAAAACTGCTAACACTGCACCTGCAGTTTTTATTTTGCACCTGGTCCCTACAGGATGCAAGCCTCTTTTTGCAGCCAATGAATACCTTTTTTTTTTTCTCTTGATGATCTTCAGTGATGTGAAGCATCAGTACCAGACATCTCTCAGATTTCAAATACAAAAGCAACATCTTTTTTTCTTATCATATTTTTTCCTTCCATATAATATTCCTATTATAGCAGATACTGCTACTATCCAGAATTGCAGTTGCAGCTTGGCTACGTAAATGCCTGGAGAGAATCTCCTAATTTATTTCATGTGTATTATTATTAGAGTGTATCTAGCTGAATTTTTGAAAGGAGGGCACAGGTGAGAGATAAACTGGTGAGTCTGGTGTGAGAGAATATGAAACCTGTTATTACATGGGTAACCCACAAATTACTGCTGGCTCCATCTTAACTGATCAGTATTGCAGAGGACCTCAGCTAGCCCATTCCTTCTGCTGTGGGTTCCTTTTCTGCTGTCGGTTCCTTTTGCAGTTATTCAGTTCCTGTTGCACTTTTAACTACAAGACTTCCATTACAGGGGGAAGCAGGCTTTGTAGCGTAAAAGGGAAGAGGAAATTAAAACTTCCTATTACATGCACTAAAAATGCAGTGTGTCATTTTCTTAATAATCAGACTTGAAAAAGTTGTATTATGACAAGTTATAGTTCTGTTCAAGTGCTGTTCTGCCTTTTTCTGGCCTTCTTGAGAGGAAATGCTCAGCAGACTTGGTGATTCCTCCATACTCAGTGCACTGCCAGCTACCTGAGCAATTGTTTTGTAGAGTTGCTTTCTAAGTGAGGTGTGAGGATTTTTCTGTCCAGCTGCAGAAGTCACTGGACTTGGGATGGCAGCTGGGGCCTGGGCTGATTCATAGGATTTATACCCTGTTGCATAGTGCTTACAGTACTTACTGACAGAGGGAGTGAAAAATACCATTAAAACCTATGCTTCTAATCATAGAATCACAGAACCATACAATGGTTGAGGTCGAAAGGGACCTTAAAGATCCTCTGCCATGGGCAGGGACACCTTCCACAAGACCAGGTTGCTCAAAGCCCCATCCAGCCTGGCCTTGAACACTTCCAGGGATGGC
Organism: Coracopsis vasa; assembly: GCA_026283785.1. Lineage (NCBI taxonomy): Eukaryota > Metazoa > Chordata > Aves > Psittaciformes > Psittacidae > Coracopsis > Coracopsis vasa. Next base: position 51,464 of record JANHGB010051374.1, read on the forward strand.
GCATCCACAGCTTCTCTGGGCACCTTGTTCCAATGTCTCACCACCCTGACATTAAAGAAGTTCTTCCTTATATCTAGTCGGAATCTTCCCTTTTTCAGTTTAAAGCCATTCACCCTTGTCCTATTACTCCATCCCTTGTAAAAAGTCCCTCTCCAGATTTCTTGTAGGCCCCCTTTAGGTACTGGAAGGCTGCTCCCTGGACTCCCTGGAGCCTTCTCTTCTCCAGGTTGAACAAGCCCAACTCTCTCAGCCTGTCTTCTTAGGAGAGATGCCCCAGCCCTAGTCATACTTGAATGCTTGCTTGGTTGTTATCAGCATGAACTAAGCCAATAAGGCAACTCATGCGACAGAAGTGTTGATATATTCTGAGAGCCACAAAAGCTCAAAGAACACAAGAGATTAAATCCCCCTTAAAATCACAGCTTTCCACTTCATTTTGCATTACATGCTCATGTCTAAACTTGAACTTGAAATGCTAGTTTGCAAGTAGCTATAATGTGCAAATACAGCTTTTGTCAACTTGTTAGTGTTTGTGTTCCGAAGCAAGAGATCCAAAAGGCAAAGAACAACAGAGTAAAGCTTATGCAGTGTCAACAGCATACCGGGAAAGAATTCTTCACCTCTGTCAATCTTATCTGAGTGATAATCTGCATGGCCATGGAGAGCTGACGCATATTTTTTTGTTACACTGTTGCCTTAGTGCTAAGATTTCTTTGATTTTCTGCTGTCAGCTTTACCACCCAGTATCGATTTACTCGAGCTTTCACAATTGCTGCCTTTCCTGCTAAGAAAACAGAACTTACATGTGTTTCAGTACTTCTTGGCACCCTGCCTCCTACATATAGTTTAGGGTCAAATTTTCAGCCTATGCTCTTTCCCTGATTTTAAGTATAGGTAACAGTGTAATTAGCAAGGACAAATAAACCATTTTCCCTCTTGGATGAGGAGGAAGTCCTGCCAAAAACTGTGTAAATATGCCTTGTAAAGAGGGACTGCAAATCATCAGAGAAAAGCATACTCCAGAAGTGTAGGTCTGAAAACATGATCTGATATTCATTCAGTTTTGCAAAAACAACTTATGGAGCTCAATATCATGGCTTTTCTACTTTTTAAGGACTGGATGAGTGTTTAAGAGAGTGAATTTCCTCAAACAAAGGTTTTTGTTAAGTTGCCATCCTCCCTGCCAATGTCTGATGACAAAATCCTGGAAAAGTCCTGCACTTTGGATGACTTTCACTGTGGGATCTAGATAAAGGGAAGCCACACTTTCTCACATAGCCGGCTCTAATCTCCTCTCCCCCAGACTACCTCCCTGGGGGTCACTCTAGCAGCCTCAGTTCTTGAAGTGACCATAGGATTGTGTTGCAACACAGTATATGGTTAGCTTTGCTAGATTTTGTTCCACTCTTGTGTATGTTTCGCGTCCATAACAAAGTCATTATTGACATTAATGGAAGCAAACGTTGTGTCCTGTAAGGTTCAAACCTGGACCTCCAGCTCCAGGGAAACTTCTGTAATTACATGTCATATTCCCAAGCTTTGTTTCCCATTTCTCACTTGGCATACAGATATCACCAAGATCTGTTCAAGCATTCTGGACGGAAACGAAGCATGTATTATGCAACTTCAGTGGAGAAAAAAATCTTTTCCTATTTACAGAAATTCTTGTAAACCTAAACCGTTGGTCTTCATAGTGAGTTGTGCTTAAAGCCCAATGAAACTAGTGCATCCTTTTCCTAGGGATGATGAATATTGCTGAGACCAGAGCTTGGTTCCTCCAGATTTCAGAGATCTGCTCTGACCTGAAAAGTTTTCTGGTGAATTTTGTGAGTGCTGATTGGAATGGGCTCCACAGAAAAAATTCAGAAATATCCATTTCAAAAAAACTATTGTAATGATTCCTTCCCAGCTGTAATGGTTTATTGCCCTGTAGAAAGGTTACCTACATTCAAATACTATTTAACAGTGAAGGATTTCAGTCCAGGTACTTCTCAATTCACAAGTGTACTCTAACCATTAGGATCCTTCGGAAAAGGACCACTTTGACCAAGCTTGCAGCTGTTAATTTCCCTAAAAATAGGTGATTTCCTCCAGCTTGCGTGTATGCATCCAGCTTTCAACGTTTCCTTCTGGCAACATTAGGAGATTGCCCAGTCAGCATGCTGTGTTTTGTGGCAATTTCTCACATTGTGAATCATGGACAAAGAAGAGGCTAGCCACGAAATTTGGAAAGAAGATAGCTAATGGAAGATTAGGTAATGTGAAGTTGTATCTCGGTTCTCTCTCAGTTTACCCAGCTCCTCCCTAAATACTAGCAGTGTTTAAATACACCCCTGGGCATAATTTCACAAGAATGGAAATTTTGAATGATCCACATTAGTTCTTTATGTGTTCCCAATGGGGTTCTGATTCTTTTTTATACTGGTGCTTTTTAGTAGAGAGTTCTTTACAGTAACTTTAACGTAAGGCTTTTCAGCATGTTTAATGATCCCAAGATATATTCTATACTTTCTAAAATAAGTAACAATTTTTCAGAAGCACAGCAGATAACAGTGAATTGCTAGATTTGACATGGTGTGACACATCTTTCCATTAACTCCAGATACAGAGTGTACCCCTCACAGACATCCTGTGAATGCTCTCTGAGGGTCTTGCAAGAACACAAGCAAATAAACACCTTATGTTCTTATCCATACATGAAGTTCTCACTTGTGGTTCATGTTATATTAATGATACTTGTCATTTAACAAACAATACAAATATTATTCCACACATTTTGCATATACAGTTTAGAATTGTTTTTCATCTAAACCAATTTAGCAGCTTCCTGTGTAGAAGGATATGATAAAGTAAAAATTGCTAATATGGTTCATGAGGAAGGACATTGATGCTTTCTGGCAAATCGTTCACCTTTGAGTTTATACGAATATATAATACAATTTTTTGTCTAAGGAAAGGTCTCTGCTTTTTCAGGTTTCATAATCAGTTCAAAAGCTGCTAAACTGTACATGCTACATTTCACATAATGCTGCAGTTTTTAGGTGCGAAGTAGTATGAATCAAGCATAGCAGAATATTTATGTCAGAAATACAAAATGCATTTCCAGCTAAAACAGGATATCTAAACTCTTTGGATGCTGCCATTTTATCTTAAGGTCATTCCTCTTCTAGAATCTGGTAGAACATTTCCTGAAGACTAATGGCAGTAGTCCCAGGGAGTGTGGTTGGCTCAGACTTGTGATAGCGAATGGTCACTTGAGAGTCAGGCTAATCTGTGCTCCCCAGCATGATGTGTTTGATCTCTGATTTCCAAAGTAGAGTTAGATCATAAGGAAATTTGCTCCAAACAGTCAATCAAACCCGAAGCAAAAAAAGAAGTTTAAAATAATGCAGCAAACTGTGTCTAAATATAATAATGAAAAAGATGAATGAATAAAACAGATTTAGAAACTAGGCAATTTTCTTGGCGAAAGCTCAGTTTTCTGTGGGTGAATTATCCTACAACACAGAGATGTTGGGAAACTCTGAACTCAACATTTTTCAGAGTGGTCAAAATGGATCTGAAAAGTAAAAGCTATATTCCTGTTTGTTACAAAAGCCATACTGACAATGTGTGTGTGAGCATCACAATGAATCCTGAGAGCAGAACTTCTCTTAATCATAAAATGGGAGTTATTTCTACCTGGTACAACAGAGGAAAAATGTAGCAAGGGGCAAAAGCAAGCCCTGACCCTGATGCTGCCTCCTCATAATACCTTTTTATGGGCTCATTCATATAGTTGTTTGATTTCTTTTCCATTGAAGACATAGTCTCAAATGCCACATCAAATTAATGAATTAGTTACAAAATGCTGCAATGAAACAGTTCTTGAAATGAACATCCATTACTTATCATTTTACATACATCTTAAAGTATGACATACTAAACCAGTTGGATTCGCTTTGACTTCTCACCTTGTGAGGGTGATACATTTTTTTAAACTCTAATTGGAAGATTTCACACAAGCATAAAGTTACTATTGAAAAATATTTCCTAAATTTCTTTGAGTTACAGATGACTTAGAATCTGATAACAGCTTTGAAAGCTGATCAGCTGGGTGATGACAATAGCCCTGTGTCTGACAATACAGCTTCAAATCAGCTTTAAAACTGTCATCACAGGGTGTCCAGACCTGCAACCCCTGAAACTTCAATCCAATTAGACAGCTTTAATTTACTTGTAAAAATATGAAAATATTTTGATTCATTCTCTCAAATATGTAAAGCAGTTATTAATTAAAAAGCATTAATCTTTAATTAGGCCATTCTCATTTGGAGCTAAGTCTGGAATGGGTGACACTTGCCAGCTGGTTGTCTCAGGCAGGGGTGTTGGGTTGCAAAGCAGTGCCCCTAAGGAACCAGAAGGCTGTTAATGAAGCCCTGTGTGCTTCCACTGCCTCCTATTAACACACATTTCCCTTTGTCTCCTACTTCTCTGTGGGTTTCTTCTCCCATATCTCTATGGGCAGCTGCTTTCTTGTAGTGATTATTTTTATTGTAGCTCTGAGAACAGACAAAAGTGTGTTTCAGGAGCCAGCAATTCCAGTTTTAAGGCCCAACATCAGAGTTGCAGGCATTTTTTCTGTCAGGTGGTTTATCTACAGATACACAGAACTATCTCCTTTTAAATGGGTCTGTTTCCTGGAGCTTTGATCGAGTTCAGAAATTCAATTGTGTAAAATTTCTGACACATCCAAGACATTTCTGTTACATAGCACAGAATTTACGAAATATGATGGATGGAAAAAACCAGAGCACTTTAATGCTTGGTGTAAAATAAAACTCTCGTGCCAGATGAGCACGTACTGTTTAGGGTACATGGCAGCCCTGCATGTATTCTAGCAGTTGCAAAAGCAATGTGATGGTGCTGTGAACCTAGCCTTGTACCCCAGAAAGCCATACAAATAGTTGGTTTTAGTAGTTCTCCAGCATGAAACTGGAGAACATTAGGAAAGCCTGTGTCTGGTTTGGATACTATTGTGCAATTGTCACACATAGTAAACTTCCAGAATACTCCCTGGGAAGCAGAATGGGTGACAGCCACGCAATGGATGGTAAGTAACAGCAGGCTCATTTGCTTTCCCAAATAATTTTCAACAAAATTTTTTTGTGAACTTTGAGGGAATAAATTAATTAGGTTTTGAAACAAAATGAGCTTTTTTATGTTTCCTCCAGACTAAGTCAGGGAAAGCTCAATTGCTTCTATTTTCAGGATAATACAGGCAATTTTTACAGACAAGGACAAAACTTCAGCAGAATCTATTAAAGAAAAAAGAGCTGCTTTGTGCAAGCCCAGCTGCTTGGAGCTGTGCCAGCACATATCCTATAGGAATTAATCTTGTTTTTTGGGGGTGCTGGTTTCTAAATTACTGTAAGACACAATTTTCCATTTCTGAGACTTTCTTAGTATACAGGGCTGTCTTAATGGAGCATGGCAAGTCAAGTCAGCCACTGGCAAATGAGTACCATAAAGCGTCTCCTTGAAGAAGCTTCCTCTGAGCCTCTTGCTCTTCTGGGAATTGAAGGAGACACTGAAGGAAAGACTTTGTAAAGCCACTGAACAATTTAGTGTAAATGAAGGAGACATCGTGGGACAGTGAGCATGCAGTTGTGAGACAAACTAAACTATGCCAGAGCCAGAATCTTCATGCAGAAGGATGTTCACACCACCTGTGTAACAATCCAGCAACAGAGAAGCTGGGAGACAATTGTCTTTTTTAGGATGAAGATGATGTATGGGATTGTTTATCCAGACTGGGCTGCTTGTCGTAGAGGTAGCTCAAAAATGAAACAAAAGATAGGAACAAGATTAAGAGTATTTCAACACAAGACAGCTGAATGCATCACATTGAAAGTCAGGTCCCCAGTACTAGCCACAGAGAAATAATTGTTTTCCTGAGAGTGGGGAAAGTGATGAGGAGTGACACTGGAAGATTAGATTGTCCCTAGCCATTTATCTCAGGGGCCTGAGGGAGTGGAGGCAAGCTGGCAGCTGAGGCTGGCCCCAGGGGTGAGTGCAGTCCCCCCCATCCCTAGCCAGGAGGGACAGAACAGATCCTGTGAAACCAACTTCAGCCAACAGCGTGCTGACCATGAGGCAAGTCCACTTGATCACAAGGCAGGTGCAAGGCCAGGCACAACATTTATACAGTATATAGCATATGTACAGTATAGCTTAAAGCCAAATTTTCTTCAATGAAAGGTAGTTTAGGGAGAGAGAACATAAAAATATATAAGTTTCTGTTGGGAGATGACAGAGCAATGGAGGGGCACTAAGGTTCATTGAAGAGGGGCACTAAGGTTCATTGAAGAGGAGCAGACGGGAGGTCCATGGATGTGTGCACTGGTGCAAGAGGGGGTACGGCAGTTTGTGTTTGGCAGTCATGGCTACCTATGGGCTTGGAGGTGCAATTCCTTTAAGGTAAATCTAAGGTGCAATTTTTTTAAGGCAAAAGAATTTAGAAGACAAAACTCTGTTTCCCCTCATAGCCTTTTAGTTGAGCCTTACTGTCTCCATCTCCACTTCCTCTCCAACCGCCCTGTATAAAGAGGTTTTCCTCCCATGCTCTGGCACTGAAGGGCTGGGATGTGGGAGTGAGGTAAAGCTGAAATGGGGAAAGACAGGAAAAGCCAAAAAAATACTAGAGGAAACTGTAACTAAAAGGCTTTTAAGGTGAAGTCATGCTCTTGCTATAGAAGGATTTTCAGTCATGACAATGAGTAAATAGTAAACAGCATAATGATTTAAATGATAGATGTTTGAAGCAATCAATATATGTTTAATATAAACCTTATAGAGATGGTTATTCTTAGAAGTTTGCACCAAATATACGTTAATTCAGTATCCTTTTATATTCTTTGAAAATGCAGGAATGTGTGAGGTTTTCACTTTTGCATGCCACTTTTCACACCAAGATAGTGTTCTTCTGGGAAAAATTCAAGACAAACTATAAAAAGAATTTGAAACGTTACCATTGTTTCAAAAAGTTCCTCATTGTCTGTATTTTTAAAACTACCTTGAAATACCAAGCCTCCAGTTTGTTTTGACTGGCCTCTGCCTGATACCATCTCATGGATTTCTTGCCAGCAGCTAAAGTTTAGTGAAGATTTTAATCTTTTTCCTCAAATGCTCCAGACAGCTCCCCTGTCACTGTGGACAACATCAATAGCCAGCTTGTCACTCAGGCCTGCGACTTTGCTGTTAAATTCAGCTTTGCAGTTCTTCTGTGCAGCTTCTGTAGAATACAGCCTTCTCTCCCCCAACCACAACTGAGAGTTTTGTACAAGCTCTCACATTATGCCTGGAGTCCTGAAGCGTGCTTGTCTCTGGGATATGCTTGCTAGTTGCAATGTTGCCATATATGCAACCATTCATAACAGTACTAGCAAAGGCTGTGACCAAAGCACCTCTCTTTCTGGATTTTACTAACTTCAATTATCCTTCAATTCTCTAGCACACCAAATGCAAACATTGTTTCTCCTTTTAAGAACTTTTATGGCATGTTCCTATGACAAATTCTATTGTGAACTGGTGCCAAAGTCAACAGGCTCTGACCAGCCTGTGGTGCCAGGCTCACTGTCAGACTAGAATTGGTGTCACAAGCATCTTACTATTGTTTTGACTGGGGGTTGCCTCTTATACAGGTCCATAGATAACCCTACTGTACAAAAAGGTAAAATATATTTGACACCAGGAGTATTCAAGTCTTCTACTGGTCAGAAGGGGTTACAAACCCAGCAGTAAGTCCTCACAGCATAAAACAGAGTGACAGTGATTATTTTACTGTGAGGCTAATTTAGAAATGCTTTTCCTGTACTGGTGGAAATGAGTTAACTTTCGAGATGATATATAATTTCTTTAATATGAGTACAGAGATATGAAGGAGTGTACAATTTCCAACATGTGTTTTGTTTTTTAACTCTAACTGTACAAATTGAATGAGTTAAAATGGAAAAGATCCAAAAAATATGTGGAATTCAGTCCATAATACGCATTAAAACCTGGGTGGAATGCAAAAAGGGAAATTAATCCAGTTTTGTGATTAATGAATACTGTTTATAACTTGCCAGAATATTCCCACAGTTTACAATAAATGTATAGCTAAATCTCTAAGATACGGCTATCAGTCTTTTGCTCTGTGCTTAATGTGACACAACGACCAACAGAATTTGCTCTTTATGTTTTATAAAGTAGCCTCCAGACACCAGATTTCTGAGATGAAAAATGTTTTGGGAAGTTCTGAGTTTGCAAGATGAATTGCTTAATTTTGCCAGCAAACTGCAAAAGTTAGGATCTCTGTGCTAGTACAGTGATATGTTGGAACTAAAGATCGTTATATACCATGAGGAATTTTGCAGATAAAACAATAGAAGCATTGTTTTAATCAAGGGGAAAAGGTGATTGAGATTTATAAAGTTAACTTGTTCTTGTGATGCCTTGGTATTTTGCTACATGTGTAGGAGGATTTGCAAATTCAATCAACAACAGCCCATATGACAGAGCCTTGACCAGAGCTGAATGAACCATTGAAAACATTCCTTTGAATCATAGCTTTCTAATACATCACGAAATTCAGTAAATATATTATTTGCTGAATGCATTTGACAGATTGTCTGGTTCTAGAGGGAGTAAAACCCGAAACACAGCTACAATGCAACTGGTAATTTTAGAGAAATGTGCCAGAAAGGTTATCCTATACATATTAATCAACAAGCTCTCAGCCTGATGTCAGATGGTGGCTGAGTGCTTTGGCAAGCACCAATGGATCATTATTTTCTGTGGGAAAAAAACCCAATAATCATTACATACTGCAGGTACTGCTTCATACTCTCCTGCTCACCACGTCAAATTCTCCCCAGCTTCTTTGTGTCTTCGCGCATGTCAGTGTTTGAACTCACCTATATGAACTAGTCTTTTTCTTGGTGTGTTCTAAGCTCTGTAGTGTCTAATGGCAATGAGTTTCGCAGATTATAAGCTCGTGGCAACTTTTAAATGTGCAGCCTTTTAAAGAACATAGTTTCCTCAGTCTCCTGTGAACTTCAAGTAGGAATTTGCACCTGACAGGCACCACACATTGCATTTTCCTTTGCAATGTGTTTTTCTTCCCTTAGGATAAGCAGTTCTAATCTTGTTGCCCTTTTTCATTGTCTTGGTTTTAGACATGAAGGCTGGGTGTTCGGTGGTAGAAATGCGTAAACTTACAGTGCACAGAGGGACTGCAAGGAGCATTTGGTATTTCAGTGACACAGGACTCACGTGTCTAAAAAAACATGATTTCTTCTATGGAAGTGAGTTCAGATAAAAAACAGTGAATTAAAAAATATGACAAATTAACATCAGCTTCTTTCCTCTGGCCTCCTGGTTTTTGTGCCCCAACAACTACATATTTTTCATTTTTTCAAGCTCTTTTTTTTTCTTTTGCTAGCCAGAACATCTAGAAATATACTTTAAAAAAGGGAAAAAAAGCCTTCCTTTCCTGAGGTTCTGTTGTTGGTTAGCAAGCTGGGAAATACTGCTCAACAGGACAAAATTAATACTAAACGCATAAGCTCTGGCAATGGCATTGCTGCATATGACTGGCAAATTTGCATTGAAATCTCAGTGTTCTCATGGCACTTGTGGGGCCAGAGAGGGAGTGCCGACTCAGGGATTTAATGGCAGGATTGAGGCGGTCAGTGCAGCTGTTGCACAGCACTGCAAGGAGAAAAATTTCCATCGCATTTCTGCTGTGTGGGGTGCAAGTGGGAACATTTAAACCTTGTGTTTAGTTCCCAGATGCACAAACCACATGTCTGAGCTGACACACAGGCAAGTATTGTTCATCAGTTAAAAATTGGCATCAATTACTTCCTCCCTTTGGGCCAAACTGGGAACTGTATTGTGACTCCTTAGCTGCTGTGGCAACAAAATTACATACTGCCCCACACTGAAGAATTAATTATTAGTCCAAAGGGAAGAAGTACACAACAATGAAGAAATCTGGAGCACGAAATGCAACAGGATGAGACAGGTGACAGGAGGCATACATACATGTAGGACTTAAACTGCTGTCAAATTACGGGAGTCAATGCACCACTGCATGTGCCAGCACCATGCACATTTGTTTGTTCTTGTTTTTTCCTGATTTTTAATAAATATTGGACAAAATACAGAACAGAATCAAAAACTCCAATCAGAGAAGAGAACTGTTGATGTTTACAAGACCTCAGCTGGACTGCGGTCAGAGCAGTTGCTTTGCCTCTGCTGATGCTATTTCCCAGGCTAACTCCCCCATGTAAACTACAGCTGTGAGCAGGTGGCAGTGCATGTTCATGTGTGCTCCATGTATCTTGCACATTTTTTCATGCTCAGCTGAAAACATAATTTACAATGGCAGGCAGATGCAAACAAGAACTTCACAAGATGAAAGCAAATACTTAGACTAAAACTCCTAGTGTTTTGGCTTCTTTTCATGGTTACACATGATTATTTAAGTATACTTTACGATGAAATACATCTTTAGAAAAGAGGTCAGATTGGGTGAATAAATAAGCTGATTTCTTCTTCTTCTTCAGATGAAAATGTATTTCTTTTTTCTAATTGGAAAAGGGTCAAGCCTCTCCCCTGCTGCTACATTTTATTTTCCATGGAGAATTGACTTGATTGTTCTCCAATCATTGTTTCCTGTTCTTCACAGAGGGGAAATGTTTGTTCCTTGTTCCTAATAATCAGATGTAATGTAATGGCTTGCTCACAGGGAATAAAAAATTACGGGAAAGTTAAGACTGGCGATTAACGTTTTCTTTATGCTGGAATTTTAAAAGCTGTAGAGCAGTGGCTGGTCTAGTGAAATACGTATGATACACTGGAGATCCCAGATAAGCTGAAGGGTGTATATCAAAACTATAGCAAGAGTACATAGAGGCATTCATTTGCCGGAGAAAATGAAGAGAGGTTTTTTTGTTTGTCACTGCTCATCCAAGCAGGCATGGTTCTTTTGGTGCTTGTAAGAAGGATACAACTGCAAAATTGGAAGGCTAGTCACTTAATTATTTTTGTTTGATTGGAATGATAAGAATGCACCATTATTTAATGTGTTAATGCACGTCATTTAATGTGTCCCAGTAGATAGTTTAAAACACTGTTTAGGCAAGATTTTTTAGGGTCACTGTTTCAGGATGTTCGCCACACATCAAATCTAGGAAAACCAAGGTTTTGCCTGCAAGAGAGAGTTTGTCAGTTATACAAACATAATTACCACTGGAGCCAAGGTGCACAGCTGTGCATACTAAAACTCCTATTGAAATGTCACAGGGTAAGCTAGAACAAAATATGGCAGTTAAAGCCACATGTTTTTTCTGCCTTAATTTTTGACATAAAGTCATATCATAATTTACACTGAAAAAAATTTCCCACACAGGCAAGATCAAATGTATTTTAGCTTTTCCATCTCTATGGATAGATTCAAGACATGAAAAATTCTGCTGGGATACCCAAGCTATTCATTATTTTCTAATTAAAATAAATATGTCAACATTTATTAATGCCTTTAGTGACCTACAGTTGTTCATAACATGCTCACCTCAGCATTTTTTTTGTAATGTAAATGTTGGGGTGCTGAGTTGGTGGAATATCTCAGCATTGGTTTCCCATCTTTGAGTGCCCTTTTGAGCCAAGGGAAACAATAAATACATATGAATCTCTACCATTTTCATTCTACTCAATTCTGTATTTCCTACTGCTGATACTTACATGGAGCAGTGCTGCTGCCAAGGAACAAAGCATCTTTTACTGAATCTCATTCCCCTTCTAGCTGCTCACCTGGAATATTCACTTCCATTTTCTGCTACGGCTTTAGAGTTGTTACTATTACAAAAACCAGCTGATTAGTTGCTATTGGAGCATAGGAAAAGATTGATAATTGTATTGTTTAATCTTCTGGGTTTTTTTTTTCACAAATCATAAATATCTCAAGAACAAATCCAGAAATAATATATTTAGAGTGAAGTGTAATCCTGTTCTTAAAAGTCCTTGTTTTGAGAATTCCTTCCTCAGTTTTTCCCTTTTGAATACTGCAAGTCAAATGAAGAGATAATTTACACGTGCTTTATGTTCTTCCCAGATGTTTCTATTCAGTAATTTAATGTTAATTCTCACATGTAATGGATTTTGTAATGGGTGATCTAAATTAAGATATAAAATAAAACTAACTAATAAAAATGTAAATTACTATTGGAAGCAATGAAAATAGAAATGAAGAGAGGGAAAAAGCACAAAATCTAAGACTAACAAGCATCGACAGAAAATAATGCTGCTATATGGAGAAGAATTAGGCCCACGTATTTATGAAAGTTACGAATTTTAAAGTCAAATCTCTAGAGGAAACAGGAGTTTTGCATGGATTTTAAGATTTCTCAAGAAAATAATTATGTTAATGAGAAGTGAAGAACAAAGCCTAAATCTGAGGGAGAATACCAAAGTTGAACTGATTTTGCAAAACACCATAGCTGCTACAAAAGATGCAAATCCTTTCTGAGGTGCTTATATCAGAATTCCAGCTGATTAAACAAGGAAGGGTCTGTGTTTCTCTGTGTTAATCTATTTGACTAAATTTAAATTTAAAGAATCACACGGAATTCAGGGCATTACATTAGAGGAAAGGCATTGATAAGTTGGAAAGGTTTCAGGGAGAAGCAGCAAAACCGTGTGGAAGGTTAGGGTGTGAAGTAAGCAAAACAAAAAAGGAAAAACCAAAAAATCCCAGAGCAACATTCCTTAGCTAAGCATAATGAGGACAGGATAACTGGTCACAGCCTATGAACTCTGGGAGATGGTGAGCCTATATGCTCATAAGAATGTAACTAGGGAGAACAGGATGGCAGCAAAATGACAATCAATGGGTCAAAATCTAGTGATAAATTGTAACATGGGTATTTGGTGATTAACTAGCACCCGCATCCTATTCCATTAGGATTTTTCTTCCTGCATGCTTCCATTTGGCCTGTGTGCACCTCAGCAGGAGCCCTAAATCGTGTTGTTTGTGTGTTTATAGCAGCATAACCCTTGATTCAGTGGGCTTTGATAGCTCCTCTCTGCCTACGACATACCACACATGTACAGGAGATAGACCAGCTGTGAAGTCAGGCTGACAGGGAGCAAAGACTAAAGGCTAAGGAGACTTTGCATAGCTGCTGATTCTCACATCAGTGAAGTGCTCCTGTGTCTCTCTAGTAGCTCCTGCCAGCTTCAGCTCTATCTCACTGTGAAGCTGTCCTGTACTGCTCTCACATTTCCTATCACTATCCTTCTCCTCTTTGCAAGGATAATAGACACAAGTGGCTAACGGGTTAGATGTGTTTGTGTAGTAGGGTGAGCTCTTTGGAAAACAGTGTTCTGGATGCTGCCTTTCACTCAAGAAGCCCTTAAATCACTGCCATTTGAAAACCAGAAGGGTATACCAAGATTATTTTGAATATAATGGGTTTCTATGCTTTTTCCCCAAACATCAAGTACAGGCAGGTGAAGTTGTGGAATTACATTAGGTGGATATATATTGTGGATCAGTAAGGCAGTTTTTACAGGGAATACATTTTAAAGATCTTCTGAAATGACAGTAACTCCCCTTAATTTCTTAGAATAGTTGGTTGAAAAATGTATTTGTCTTCTAAAGAAGTTTTGAAGAGATTATCATTATAGGACTGAGTTTGGTATACATATGCTATATTTCTGCCTACCAGCTCAGATTTTGCATGTGTGGTCTATGGCTGATGGGCATCTTTTCACTTTCTCTGATGTGAATTACCTAGCATATATTAAATGAACAAGCTTAAAAGAAACAGGAAAAATTCTTTTTTTTCTATAAGCTCATTCATCTATTTATTGAACACATCTCTTGGATTGAAAAAATACCATCGTAGCAATTGCAGTTTTACCTAATTAAAGAATTTTTCCGTGATTCAATGAAAGGTGCTCTAAGAAGTTAGAATGTAAACTTTTCCTTGGCAGTAAGAATTGCCAAAATAATATTCTTTTGACCTTAAACCATTTCACAATTGATATAAAAGTATAAGTTTCAACCTGTAGATGTAGGCTCTTGCTAATGATACCTGCCTGTCAGCTGGTAATTTGTTCTATACCCATGCAACGGAAACGAGAGCGTTTCCCAGACTAGGGACTAAAGAACAGAAAGTAATGAAATGTCTCTTGTGAACGCCAAAGAAAACTACAGGAATAGTAGTAGCTGTGGGAAGAGGTGAAAGGGGCAGCAGTGACACACAAGAGCTAAGTGGTGTCAGTGTTATAATTTGCTTCTGATTAAAGAGCTACTTGACATGGCCAATCATGTACTAGAGGTTCAAACAAATGGCCATCAGAGAATGCTTCACTAGAACCACAGTGATGAGGTTTTGAAGACAAATGGGCGTTCTACCTATCCTACCACAGCTGCTGGAAAATTAATGTCACTGCTAATGAAGAAAAAGTCTCCTGGGATATTAGGAAGCCACAGAGTTAGAAATGTGGTTTTTGTTTACTCTCTGTAGAAGAAAAATATCGCAATGCTTTTTCTGTCACTACAATTTTTAAGATATTTAAATTTAAAAGTCCCGAGGTTCTGAATAATATATACCTGAAATAACTCCTACTTATTAAGAGAAAAATTACCATGTAAACCAGAGCTGGAATCTATTTGCTCATGGTTTATTTTACTACATGCACAAATATCTGTCTTCTTGTTAGTCAGGTTTTCATAATATCATGAGCTGGGGGGAGGAAAAAGGGGGGGAGTGAGTGAGCAGCTGCGTGGTTCTGAGTAACTGACTGGGCTTAAACCACGACAGTTCTTTAAGCGGTTTAAAGTCCATTGCTTTAGAGTGCAATGTCTAGTAGAAGTGTATCCTAAAAAGTCACCAAAAGTAACAACAACAGCCTTAAAAAACCTAATAAATATTACTCATCAGCACTGAATTAAGGTTAAGGAAAAAAGAAAATTTTGAAGTTAAGTTAATGAAATATATTCCTGCTATAAGACTGGATGTTTGGGATATATCTGACATGATTGGGGGTATTATTGGTCATGATTATGGCCTTTTTTTAAAAAAAAAGGCCTAAAATAAATTTTTAAAAACAAATTGAAGGGGCCTAAATTATTCTCCTAAATTATTTTCAGACACCTACCTCCATGGCTTCTCTTCCTCTTTTTTTCTGAGCATTCTATAGCTCCCACTGATCCTTCTTTGGTTTTTCTCCCTTGAACTGAAAAGTTTCTATCTTTTTCAATGTTTCAGAAATCTGACATCTTAAATTAGAACACTAAATATAGGTTATGAGTTCAGTCATAACTGGACCTTAAAAGCTAACAAAAGAGGAAAGCTGGCTCAGCTTCCTATCCACACCCAGACGAAAACTACTATACTAATTATTACAGAGAAGCATTTGAGACTATATTCAGAAAGATTTCTAATTTTTTGAGATCAAGTGTTTAAATATTGTTAACCCTTTACGATCATGAAGACAGGATTTCTTAATAAATTTTGGATCTTCGTGCATCTTCATAACTTCAGAAGAGTTTCAGACCTCCTGAAATCAAGCAATCTTTCCAGAACAGAATTGTCTGCTCAACCTATGAACTGGGTGGTTGCACAGAAAACACAAAAGCTTTGTTAGTTCCTACAATTAAAATAGCTGTAAAAGTATTACAATAGAAGTGTTTGTGTTTAGCAGTGTTTTTTAAAAAGCTGCTAGCTAAGAGCTTGCTGAAGTCTTCTGGAATACATAGAAATGAGACCCTATTAGGAGATGATGTCTATTTCCATTCTAATTCTGAATTCTTTTGTGGAAAATACTAGCATTTGCTGAAGTCATCAGCTGACTGTAAATAAGAATTCCATTTTCTAAACACTTCTTTTTAAATTTACTGCTGTAAACATTGGACAAAGGATAGCCTTCTCGAGTAAACCAAGTGTTATCATATGCTATGAAAGACAGTTTGAAATTTAACTGCATTGAACTATGAAATCTTGCATTTGGTTGAAAAAGTTATAAAGTGAAATGAACCACAGGATCTGGTATAGGACTGGATGGTAGATGTTGGAGGTGGGGCTGTGCCTTCCAGACAGCCCTGGCTATGGTAGGAACAGCCCTAGACAAAGAAGTCCCGGGGAAAATAAGAACCACTTGTTACCTCAAAGCCTATACCTGCCAGTAAAGAAAGACTGGAGGGATGAGGAAAACTAGAGCTAATGGGATTATCCAAAACATTAGCAGATTTAGATTAGTAGAACCGTTGCCTGTTCTGTGAAAAAACTGTTTTCCCCATTCAGTTCCGCATATAACTGAACAAAGTGGCTACTTCCCTGGCCCTGCTCCTATGAATAGCAAGTTATTTTCGTTACACTGAGCTGTCCCTTTACAAAAGTGGAAATAGCTTTTAACGTTAGTAAATATTTTTAGAGCAGGTCAAGTGAGGATCCAGTGACTTTATAGGCACTTTTTAGTGTTTTTTTATCTAAAGCCACTCTTGCCTTATGCTTCTTATTTTTCTTATTTGTTTTATAAAAACCTGCTTAGCCATTTCTGTTATCATTCTAATGTAACCTCAAGGTAATCTGCAGGAAGAAAGGCAAACTGGTGCCATTTTTGAAGAATGACTAGGAAGTGCCAATTTCAAGTTGAGAAAAACCTTTTGTTTTCCAGGTTTTGATTAGAGTAAACAGAATTGAGTGTCTGAGATAAAAATTTATGATGCTTTCAGAGGGAGATTGTATGTCAAATCTTCATTAGCCTTTATTAGGCTAAAATCACAAGGATAATATTTTTATAAGCATGGCACTGGTTGCAGTGTGTGAAAGGAATGATCTATGCACAAAGCACACTTCAGAATATCACTTCTAACTATGAGAAAAAAAAGATGGAGGAAGGAGTAGTAATTTGCTGTCTGTTAAATCCATACTGAATTCAGTAAGTCAGTTTTTAGTTTTGAACAGCTCACTCTGTTTAAGTGAGCCTGAAAGTTAGCATGATTTCACCACTATCATCCTTTTCTCTCTTAATCCTGTGGAGTACAATACTGAGCTGCAGATAATGGGTTAAATAAAACTTGCACTTTTTTTTTTAATGTCCTTTTTTGTGCAGTTAATTTGCTATGTGTGCTACATTCCTTGATTTACTATACCATAATGACTTTTTAGATCACTTCCAGATAGAAAAGGAGGATCTAGACTTCTGGACATATGGGACACATATCGGGGTAGGATTACTTTAATTGTGCTTGGGTTTCTGTAATTCAAGAGAGCTGAAATCAGGAAAGAAACAGTGAAATCAAGGCACTGAATTCTTGTCTGTGGCTCATATAAATTAGAAATATTTTAGTCAAATTACTGTAGTTATGTCATTTTCATGATGTCACAGGTTCAATATTTAGGGCTGGACAATTTGGCATAGGATTTGTCAGTAGATACGCCCACTCATGATGGTTAAAACCTCCTGTCTTTGACAGAGGTAAAAAAAAGGAGTGGACCCTTCTCCCCGAGTCACATAAGGATGTGCCACAAAAGAAGGATAGAACAGAAAATTCCAGCATCGACAAAAAAAACCACACACCTGAAATATGCTGTGCAATTTAATAGTAATGTCATTTTCAGACTTGTGTTGGGTGAAAATTAAAGTTTCCAAGCTCCTATCAGAGCTTCATCTTGAAAACACAGATCAAAGACAAATATTTTTAGTCCACTCTGCTCTCACTTCAGCCTTCTTTTTCCTGTGAATGTGCCCATCAGATTTTCTAATTGATTTTGATTTTTTCATTAGTTTAGTATTTGTCTGAATAGGTGCTAAATTCTCTGATCTATTTTTATTGGAATAACAAGACAGAACTTATATCAAAGAGAGATGGAGAGAAACTATGTGTTTCTGCTTTACTTTTGTTGCCTGCATTTGAGTATCAGGCACCTTGTGTCTAGACAATAAAAAATATAGGGTAGTATAATACAAACAGAAAGAGGTGGCAAATATTCTCATTTTCTTTTAGAATTAGTGTGAAATTAGTTATGTAATGAAAAAAACTCTACCTACTACTTTAACCATACCATTATAATCCACAGTGTATCTATCTTTCTCTTAAAGCTATTTAGTTCAGTCACCACCATGAAACTTTTTGTGTAGAATCTTTTTAGCATGTGTACCTTCCTTTCTTCTTGTTGCTTCTAGCATATCTTTATTTCTAAAACAATTCTCTAGACAAGATGCATAGATATTCACCTTCTACACCAGTGACTTGTTCATGCTCCATAATGCCATTCCTCCATCACTGATTTCTTTCTGTTAGTCAACTGATGTTTTAAATGAAAGTCTGATGTAGTTGTGGTATGCATTTCCTTCCCTTCTTGTGACATGGGGCAACACATTAAACTTTGAGAAACATAGTAAACGATTGTGTATGAATTTCTGTAATGGTCATGCCTCACGTCAAACATAGCACTGTATTCATGTTCATGACACACAGGCTCAGTTTCAATTAATTCTTTATGACTTACTCCAATGCCCAGTCTAAAATAGCCCCCTAGGCTGTATTATATTTATATGCACAGCATGCAAGTCTGCCTGTAATGCCTGAGGGTCTCTAGTAAACCTGTGCAGTTGTGCTCCTGGGCTTAAGTGAAATGTCCTGAAGCAATAGATGTAACTGTGAACAAGACTTGGATGGCAATAAGACAGTGCTACATTTCGACTGTCTTAATTCATTAGTAGATTTTCAGTTAATGCTTGACTGACAAAGCCAGTGTTGCCCTGGGAATAGAAATAGAACTTCTGACACATCAGGAAACATAACCTTGGAAAAAAGATGCTTAAAGATACCTTTCTATGAAGACTGGAGTCACAGCCCTTTGCTAAAATCTCTCACGGCCTTGGAAATATACTTGTGACAAAAGCGGTAGAACACAACGACATTCACTTAATATTTCTAGCATGGGCAGTTACAGCTAGTATTGCTGAAGATGTCCTTTTGCGTTGGAAGTTCGTGTGATTACCCTATACTGAAACAGTACCTCAGTGGCAAACAGCTTAAGGCATAGCAAGACAGTTTGTTTAAAAAAGAAAATTAGGGCCATTCTTAAATTTGAAAAATGGCATGCACGGGGAACACTGCCTTTAGCTGACAATTGATCTCATGGGAAAAAGCCTGGAGGTCTTATACACATTTTTGTTCTCCCAGCTTGCACAAGCAAACCTTGCACAAACTGTGTGGCTTAGAGTTCCTTTTAGGCACCCAAAAAAATTGAGATATCAGATCAGTAGGACAGGTTTCACTCTGTAACTTTTGAAAAAGAATAACTCAGTGCTCTTTTCTCACAGTGAACAATAATTAGGTTCTTGTACCTTCTGGAGGTTGTGTCTGTGACTTGTCAGCTATTCCATTCTATCACTAATTCCCTAAACCCTCACTAATGTAACCTTGTAATCTGCCTATGGACTTCCTGTTCTCCTCACCAAGGAAAACTGCTGAGCAGGTGGATTGTTTTCTGATGGTCTCTAGATCCATGTATGATTGCAGGAACTCTAGGATACCTGGAAGGATTTCTGCCTGTGTAAAATGCCCTGGGTTTCAGGTCTTATGCAGTGCAGGACTCATTTAATCGCAGCCATGTGTTGCCATGGTTACCACAAGGCTAAGGCTTTTGTGACTTCAGCCTTTGAAATTTGCTTATGTTTTAACATGTGTTAAAATACAGTATCATTTTTTCCTCAATTAAAGAGCTGGATTAAGCATATGCAATATAAGGTTCTTCATCTGAGCAAACATTACACAGAAATCAAAATGTTTTATTAGTTCCTTGATCTGAGATTTTTGAAGTTCCTGTTAGCAAATAAGTTCAACTTTGAGTGATGTTCCCCAAGTGTATCTTTATCGTTTATATCAGTGATGGTTTTCTGAAGATGTCCAGTTGGAAGCCTTTAAGATTTTTGGCTAACTTAGCAAGCATTTGGTAAATGTCAAAGGGTGAAGGCTGCCACTAGGTCAGCAGAGCAAAGAGCCGACAGGGCAGAACAGAAAACAATGAAAAACTTGTAGCTTTACCCCCAGGTCCCCTCTCCAAACAAGGATTTTTTTTCTTTGAAATGTCTGCATCAAATCCAATAATTCCTTTGCTGTTCTTGTATTCTACCAAAATGTATAATGGTTTGTGGTATTGAAAGCTTCAGTCAAAACTGCATTTAAAAGACAGATATGAGCAACTCTTCATACAGTGGTTATATTCAGTATGCAAAAGTATGGACCATTAAAAAGACCTAAAAATGAAAATACATTCCTCAAGTCAAAGTTTTCCTGCATGTGGCTGAACACATGCTTCATAAATCATTGAAGGCCAAAAAACTGAGCACTCTCAGATCTCTCAAAAAATGCATATAATCTCTATTCACATAGTGAAAGATGTAAGTCTTCAACATTCAGGGTCACTACCTCTGCATTAATCTATACAAACGTCTACAGTGGTGCCTGGTGTTTGTGGCTTTCAAATCTCTGCTTAGCTCCTGGCACTTTTAAGGAGCTTGATTCCTTGGTAGAAAAATTTTAAACAAGAGGGAGGAATAAGAATGAGAAATACTACTACAGAATTGCCACACAGGAATCTTTCTGAAATTGGTAATGTGCTGCCACCTACTTCTACCTTTTATTTTTTCCAAGTGGAAAACAAATTTACCACCAATGTTAACCTACTTGAGCTTATAGAAACGGTACAGTTTGAAAAGTTGGTTATTACAGTGTTGCTCAAGTTCTACTTACAGAATAGTTTTTTTGACCATCTTAACATGAAATACAAGGTAGCTATGCAAAACCTCCCTATTTATCCCAGTTCACAGGGTACTGATGGGCCCTTTTTATCTTGTCACAATTCTTGTGGCTATCCTTCCCAGGAGCTAGCTCCACATACTGCAGATAAGCAAAAATTCCTAAGCCAGGCTGAAATTTTTAAGGGTAAACTCTAGTTTTTCCCAAAATCTAATTCTGTCTCACTATAGGGAGTGGTGCAAATTATATAGCAATGATAGGAAATTTTGATGTAACAGTGCACTGTCACACTGAGTAGCAGCAATTTCTAGGGCACTGAGAGAGATGGCTTGTCTTCGTGAACGAAGATTTGGGAAGGGCTTTACCCACGCTTACTACAAGCGCACTGATGACTAAAAAAGCCAATGTGGGATAAGCAAATCCGGTTGCAAAAAGCACAGTGAAAGGTCTCCTTGGGTGGTATAGGCGAGGCACGATTCTTTCTACGTTGTCTTTTCTCCTTGAGACTAATTCTGCACGTGTTCTCAAAGGAGACCACTGTCGTTAGACATAAAGGAATTAAACTGATTCTCTGCAAAGAATCCTACAGGCAAACAAAGTTGTTCCATAACAATCTGCTCAAAAGCCTGTCAAGGATGACAGAAAGAAGAGCTGGGCATTCAGCAAGCTTTGATGATGGCCATGGAGGGTGCACAAAATTTTCCCTTCTTGCTTTTGCTTTGAGCCATTCTGGAGAATGTATCTTGGCCTGTGAAAAAAGCCTGGCCTTTCTGCAGGGCATCAGGCAGTATATCTAGTCAGACTACTGTCAACACTACAGGGGATCCAGAAGTGGTGTCCATAAATGGCACTGCTCAGGTTCTCTTATCATTTTGTGAAAACAAACTTGTCTAGAAATGAGAACTTTCTTCTCTGTGCCTCTTTCATCAACCCATTCAATAAGCGTTAGAGAAATCATTCATATCTTTCTAAAATAACTGTATTTCACTTGTTCCATAATTGAGCAGAAAGATAAAGCCATGAAATTTTTTACTTAAATCATGATCTGCTGACAAACAATAACTCTACCTCATAATAGTCTCTCTATCCTGAGATAAGATTGACTTGCTGAGATAGTATCGAAATAAAAATCCTGGATATGACTCCTTACTTGAAACTTGCTCCTAAAAACACACATTGTTCTCTCTCCTTTGATACATAGCTTGGTTAATGAAATGACAGACAACAGGGAAACTTTTGGAAAAGCTCATTATCACAAATTCTGGCCTAACAGACATATTGCTGAGTTCTATTTAAACAATTCTGGGAGTATAGCCTACAGAGTAGACTCCAAAAGTTGATAGCAATCCCACTGTTTTCCACTTACTATATTTAACTGTCCCCCTTTGCCATTCTTCCACCCAAAAAACCCAATCTAGTCAGCCAGAGGTAAAGATTACCCCCAGATGCAGCATTAGCAGTGTATTTAAAGGCTGGTGAATACAGGCACAGAGCATACAGAAGAACCAAGCAAAGCACCAACTCTTCCAGGCAGGCATCTAAGTGAGTTAATCTAAGCTGTTTAATACAGGCTGTTAAATTTCTTTCAACTACCTTCTCATTCCAACATTAGTCCTACGTACTTGACCTTTGCAGTTTACTTGGATGTTGAAACTTTAAAAGCAAATAATGCTATGATTCGTCAGGCATTATTCAGAACTGTCAGCAGTCATCACAGAAACACTTCTTGAATATCTTCAGTCTATGAAGTATTCAGTGAACTTTATTCTCTCTCAATGTTCTGTATGTTTTGGTATCTAAAGTTATTTTTAAAGAAATCATGTATTGATCCTGAACTAAATATTTTTAGAAGTCATAGTATCTCAGAATAAGCTCTGCCTGGGCTGTGAACATGTCATCAAGCAGTCCAATTGCAACCTTTGACTAGGGGACAGATGTGTTCCAGAAAAAGAGTGAGCTCACTTTTCACTAATGGTTGAATAATAATTGCTACTGGTATTTCTATGATTTATGTGGAAGTTCTCTAATTGCTGACAACAAACTGTCAACACAAAGCATCATTCCAAAAATGTAGATATTGGAAAGAATTTTATAAATGCTTCAAAACCAAAAGTATTTTAGACATTCTATTTGTAGAATGTGAAAATACAGAAAATGATAAGATGGCCTCTGAAGAAGTGATCAAAGCATGTCAGTGTCACCTAGGGGTAATTTATTTTCATATAACAATAAATTACATGTTTTTATTTCCCAAGATTCCATAAATGACTTGATACATCTTGCTTGAGATTGAGATTTATGTAATACTAATACACTAGCTTATATCTCAGCTGAAGAAATAAAAATTGGCAGATAAAAATGTTTTGCTCTGTGGCCACTGGTGTCTTTAATCAAAGACTTATGAAAATGTTTCTCAGTTTCCTGACTGCACAGAAAAGGAAATCATCTATTACTCTGAAGACATCAATGAAGCTACAGTAAGAACATTTGATAAATGTGGGAAGAGCACTACATCACATTGAACTCTCAAATGTTGCCTCTTCGATACCAATTTGTTTACAAATGAATGCGAAAGGAAAATTACTACCTGCCCATATTAATATTGTACTCCATTTTGAATTGCCTGTGTTGAATAACACAGCAAATAGATGTTATAGGTTATGAAATGAAACTTTCTAACTCCTTCAGTCTCAAAATGCAGGGACTGTGGTTATATTGATTTTTAATGCAGATACTGAGTATTTGCAGACTTCTCTTACAGCTTTTTACAATAGGAATCATTCCAATGAAAACAGTTAATGCTTAGAGAGCAACATTATTTTTTTAACCATTTTGGTGATAGAAACAACATAAGAATACACAGATAACTATTAACTTCAAAGACAAGTCACGGTTTCCATTATTAGAGTGAAGGAACAATTAATCTTTCATCTATGTTCTGCAAAGTTTGCAAAATAAATAAGAAAAACTTATATAAATATATAAGACAATCCTGTCTTCATAGGAAGCTGGCGAAGTTAGATTCTTCAGCAACGTGTCAGGCAAACCGTCAGAAATTAGGCAAGTGGCCAAAGTCAGGTCTGTGCTCAGTCAGGACTTCAATATAGCACTGCAGAACAGTACTGTATCTGTTCTAGACCAGTACATATGCTTGAAAAATTACCAGGAAGATAATGTTATGAATCCTGTAACTAATTACATCTTGCAAGGACTTTTTTGAGGCATACTTAATCAGCTGGTAAATGAATTGGGATCACTTGCAGTACACAAACTACTGTTCATTTCCTATTTGCATGTGCTGGCAAGACACAGAGGAAGCAGGAAGCATGCTCTGATACCAACATCCATGTGAAAGTCAGGGCCAACTACACATGCACACACATACAAAATTGAAGCTTTAGTTTTTCTATTTCATTACTACTGTTTCATGATCGTAGTTCATTTAATAGATACTAGGAAAATACTCTGGAAACAGTTCAGACTATAGACACGTGTGAAAGAAAAGGTAGAAATGTAGCATAAAATTGAACTAGTTTTATTCACTCCTTTGTCCCCTTCACTGCCACCCTCAGAACAGAGCTGCTTAATATTTTACCTGTTTTGAGAAGAAATAAAAAAGGTCATCTTTTGTTTGGAAGTCTCATTGTTATTTTTAGACACTCATGACAGGAATATTTAAGATAAGGGTTTTTTTCCCTTCAGCTAGCGGATAAAAGCTTAAAGAAATTTCTTTCATGTACCATTGGCAGACTCAGCAGGAGTCTAGGTTGCTGAGCAACAACCTTATTAGGTGTAATTCATCTTTTAACTAAGAGAACAAACTACTGATGGATTGACCAGAGAATAAAAAACAAAAGAGCAGGAGCTACTAAATACTGAATTGAACATCCATATTATTAATTCATTTTGACAGATAAGTAATGAAAATTCATAAGCAAAAGTAACACCTCCTTCTGAATTGTATTTTAAAAGCTCACCTGCCTTTGAAAATGATGTATTGCTCCACCAGAGTGCTTATATGGCTTTTATAATACTGTTTTGTTTTGTCAGAACACTGCTTTAGAAACAAACGATAATGGGCTAAATTATGTAGGAGTTTAAGTGTGCCAAACTTGCATGGAAGCTGTTAGTATATATAGGGGAATACTGACACTTATTAATTATATTACAGTTGCCTCTAGCAGCCTCCACCAAAGCCTGCTAAGGCACCTGCGAGGAGAGGAATGGGGAAACTGTGATGCTGTGCAAGCACTGCTCTGGGTCTACCTGAGGTATTGGCAGGGACAAAATGACGATCTGGCTAGGGCAATTAGCTGTTGCAGCCCTCCTGACAGCTCTACTTTCCTGAAGTTATGGCAAGTCAAAAAGCTGGAGAATCCTGGGTTTTGGAGTGCTTGCATTTCAATGGATAAGTTTTTCCAAAGAATCCACAAAATCAATGACTTTACAAAAAAGAAAAACACCTATTTGGGTAGAGTCGTGCTCTGGGGAAAACTATACCAAGACTGAAATGCCAAAAATGAATGGATTAAGAAAGCATTATTTTTGTATTCAGCATACGCACCTTGTTGAAACAAGTTGGTGACCCTGACTTCTATAGAGACATAAATTTAGATGGCTATCAACAGCTTGCTATTTTTGTGTCAGCCACACCCAGGATGTGGCATACCCTTAATATAGGCACAGCTTTCAGACCTAGGCTCTGTGGGATGATGTAGCCCCTTTAGGCATGTATAAGATTTAGTTTTGCAAGATCTCAAGACCTACGTTTAGCTGCAGAATGAAAACTGTTGTCACACAACTTACTCATTGACTGCAATCTATGACTGGAAAGACAAATCTGGAAATAATACTTTACTTGTGGAAACACAGAATGACCTTCTAAAAAAGGTATCCTGGTGTGGTGGTGACAATTTAAGCCTTCATTGTACTCACTAGTGGCCACAAGTGTCACAAACCTTCACAGAAGACAATTTACAAGCTGTGGTAATTAGACTGGTTTAGCAGCTTCACAAATGCTTCTGTACTTTATTCTTCATAAGTGTGTGGACAGTACAGACATTGTTAATAGTCACTGAACAGTTATCAGAAGCTATGTTCTGAATCTGTAACAGGATTGTTATTCTATTCAGATTAATTTAATTTGTATTCCCTGTGATAATTCACCAATTTACATTAATCTCTTTTCCATTGAGAGCAAGGCACTTTTCAGTCTGCGGCATTTTTTTATGTGCTGCTCACCAGCACAGATAAGAACTTCAGGTGTTTATAGTGTTTGTTTTGTTTTCTTTGGGTTTTTTAAAATTAAACATAAGCCACTTTGAACAAAAAATGTGCACTTGGAATTTGTGGTTGCTAGGGAGTGTACAGGTTCCCAGAATAAAAGACTTATCCCTGTTATAAAATTTAGTAAGCAGGACTGTTCCATGAGCTTTCTTACCCAGACTTTTTACTGGGAACAGAAGCTGAAGGAAACTCAGAAATCATTCAATATATTTCTTTCTCTGAAAAATGGATTAACATCTTTGATCATTTTTATATCCATATTTATCACTTACATTTGGATATTAAAAGCCAGGCCTCAGGGCTGACATGAATGTTGCTGAAAAGGATCAAAAATATTTTTCTTATGACTGTTGCAGGATATTTTTACTAATTGTCACTTAGGTAACTTGTGCAAAGTCATGACTGCTTTGCATACCACTGAGGACTTGATCTTGAAACTGCTGTATGGAATTAGCATAGTGTGAAATGAATTAATTTTTTTTACTTGCCAAGCTACAAAGCAGGAATCGGAATCAACTTCTATAGAAATTATGGGTAAAAACACTTCTCCAACAAATAGTAATTATCAAGAATGCAAAGACATGTCTCTTGTGGTGACACAGCCATTTCTGTCATGGAATTGAAGTCTATGGGCTGAATACAGGAAAATGCTGAACATCCCTAATAGTTAAAAATATTGTGCCTTTAATATATACAAAAATGTCATGATACTGAAGAGAATATTAAGCCTAAGGAAAAGGAAACATCATGTTCATCATCCACATCCCTCCTAAGGAAGTTCTGATATAATTGCAGCTCATGCTAGAGTTAAGCCCAAAATAGTACTAACAATTGAAGTGTCCACCAGTGTCACTTTTTCCCTTAAGCGTGCAAAAGTTCTGAATGCCACATAAATCAGGGCACTGAAAATGTAAACTTTGACCATGGGATTTTGTGAGCTTTCATCTATTCTTGTTTTGCTCTTGGCAAAACTTTAAAGAACTGGCTAGCTTATATCTAACATTTAATGTGGGTTAATAGGAAAAATGTGCATGGACATTGATAGCATAATTATGAAACAAATTCAAGTGCATCTTATCAGTAAAATACTCTGTTTGTGCATATTTTGGAGTGGAGAAGGTACAAGGACTTCCTGCTGGTGCTTTAATCTTTTCCAATAGCCAGTATAAAGTCCTGTTTGAATAGGCCCATATACTTGCTAAAGCTTTGAATTTATATTGACTCACCATACAGAATGTGTAGATGTGTTCAGCTTTAATGGAATATGTGATCTGTATTAATGTAATGGTCAAATAAACTTCACAGATTATCTTTTCTTGAGCAGCAAAAATATAGACAGCCACTGATAGTTCTCCAACATATTGTTGGAAGCTTCTTCATTGGATGTGTTCTTACAGCTCCCTTGGGAGCAAACTGTACTACATAGTTCACCAAACTATCCTCTTCATTCTCCAAGCACTACTCCAAATATTTCAAGAGATATATTTCATGTCTCCAGATATTACTGTGATATGAGTAATAGGCACCCCATTTGTACCAATGAACAAACCTGAAGTTTCAAGGGCACTTGGGACCAAAATTTCTTCCTGATGCTGAAGAGGTTATGAGCAACTGAGTGTTATGGAAGTTATTTCTGAGCCAATACAGGTTTTTGTTCGTCCCTTGGCCTCATCTCAAATATATCTCATTGTCAGCTGGGTGGCAGAGAGAATAGTATAATCAGGGATAGCAAACTTGCATGGAAATCTGTTACCAACCTCCCAAAAAATAAGCAAATAGCAGTATGGTGGTGAAAGCACAAGAACCAGTTCATTGCTGAGAACTAATCTGAATTAGGTAATAAAAAAAAAATATTTTTAACATCTAAACTTGAACTGATGTTTTCTGATGCTTGCTGAAAATTAGAGAACCATAAAGGAGCTTGTGTTTTGTTAAAAACTGTGTTGCCCAGGAAAACAATAAGTTGTCAAATGCTCATGTGGATTTAAACCATATTTTTACTAGATCAAGAAATAGAACAAAGGTCTCCAAGCAGAAATCATACTTTTCATAAAAAAAAGTAATCTCCTAAGGTTTAAGAACCTTAATAAACTCCTTCTAATCAGGAAAGTACCTCACTAAGACAGTTACCTTGAAAGTCAGAAAAGATGAGCATCTGCTATTAATTTTATCAAGTGCATATTAAAAGCTGGTGTAAAAGCAGAGAGTGCTGAAGGAGAAACATCTTTAAAATTCTTGCTAATGAATAACATTTTCATTAAATATACAGCAAAAAGGCTTTGGTTTTCATTCTGAATTTACTTCTTGTTCACATTGAAAAGTTTAACTCTGGCCAGCATGGGAATTGCCCACAGAATTGCTTGCTTAAGAATGCTCTTACCCATATTAAAATATTTCAATAATAACAAATTTTGCATTAGGTCAATAGAGCAGAAAGAACAGTAATCCTGAAGTCTCACCTTGTGTCCTGTCTTATTGTTGAATAAGAGTAGGCACCAGCTTTTAAGTAGTAGAAAATAAATATATAAATAGGCAATGCATTTCCTAGCTGTTCCAGGCCTTGCACATTTCCATGACACAACGTCTGCAAGTACAATGGCATAATGCCCACTGGGGAATGCTGGAAGCCTGGAATGTTATTTGTTCCCAAAACTGCATTTCCTTGTAAGGGAACAAGCTTAGCTTGGCAAACAATTTCCAACCTTTCACTACATTTTCAGATAAAATCAAGGTTGCCTTATTTTTTTTTTTTTTTAATTTCTTTTTATTTTTCCTTTTAGGATCAGAGGATGAGGGAAGCAGAAGGAAGCATCTTTCTGTGTCTGGTAATACTGAACACAAAGATTATTCCTTTAACAGATCCTTCAAAGTCCATTCTTAATTGTTAATAAACAAGCCATGTCAAAAGTAATTTCTTAAATTATATAAATAATTGCATATTTAAACCTAATAATGGCTTAAATGCCTCCTAATAAAATGCTTCCTGAAGCTGCATTGGTACAGCTTAACACAGAGCTGCAGTGATAAGAGAAAGCATACAGTCTACTAATGGGTGCTAATCTATAAATGTTTCAAGGATAATAAACCCCATACTTCATTGCACAGTCTGACAAAACGCTTTTTAACTTGCTGCAGCTGACTAGTATTGCTTCCAGAACAGCAGCAATTCCAGAAATGGCCTTGTAGGAAAGAGGTGAAAAGTTGGATATTGCATTGATTGATACTGCCTCTGAATTTAGAGCCAAAGTAAGTCTTCAAGCATTTGTTAAATGTCTGACATTATGCTCCTTGCAGGAGCTATTCCCAAGGCCTGGGATAAAGCCATAAGGTAACATGAAGCATTATCTAGTTTCTTTGGAGGTTAGCATTTAGGTAGAATTCTTTTTAACCTTCACCTTTCCATGCATTACTCTTTATAGCAAAGGGAAGATTCTGAAGATGGATAAGATTCCAGTGAGGGGCAAAGAAAGAAAGCTGATGGAAAAAGCTTCATGGTTTTAGAGCAACAGCAGGTCAAAAAACTGGAAGCAGGGAAGATGAATTCAAAAGGGAGCTGTGCTAATGGGCAGACTAAAAACCCATGAAAAAAATCTGACTGGAAGGCTGTAAAATAAATTTGGGAAATAAAACTGAATGTGAGAAAAACTGACCATGAATTGGACTAGAAAATTAAAAGGTGAAGTCTCAGCTGTCAGTCAAGGATGATGTTTCTGTGGAGTAAGGAAAACAAGCCACTGGGCTTACACCCAACCTCTTGCCTGAAGTGTTACTCCTGCTGTACACTTTCCTCCTTTGTAGGTCTGTACTTCCCTCAGACTTTGCGAGAAAGATATAGGGTCTCCAGTTTTGTTTGGTGAGAAGACACTCAAGAGATGATGTGGATGAAATAAGAATCACTCAAACACACAAGACTGGCAAAAGTTGATACTTTATTGGATTTACTGCCATAATTTTTGAAAGCTGGACCTGAGCCCTTTCCTGCGTACACCTTGAGCATTATAGTGATGCTCAAGTATTGGTTTTAATAGGCTGCAGGGGTTCTGTGTTCCACATTTAAAGTGGACCATGTACAGATTTAAAAGCTTTCTGTGGAACTAAAGAGTTTGCACACTGCTTCAATATCTGTCTGTACACTAATGCACAAAATACATCCTCATGAAGCAAGCAAATAGAAAGTTCTCAAACTTC
>JANHGB010051378.1:0-32288 GCA_026283785.1 Coracopsis vasa
GGAAAGGGGGAAGGAACTGAACTTGAAAATCTCTGTGTTGAAAAGAGGAAGAAAACCACTTTGACTTCACTCAGGTGTCTTGAGGTTTGATCACTTTGGTTTTAGATGAAAGTGGTGATGTTGGTCAGGTTGGACAGGGCTCAAAGCAACCTGCTCTAGTGGAAGGTGTCCCTGCTTGTGGCAGGGGTTTGGAACTGAAGGAGCTTTATAGTCCTTTCCAACACAAACCGTTCTATGATCATATGGGGGCAGGTTTGCTGCATTTATAGTCATGTATTGAGACATTGAGGTCTCTTAGACTTAGCTTGTCCATAGTGAAGGGTCTTGGGGCTTTATCTGCTATTCAGTAGCAGCCATAAAGGCAAAGTGGCAGCCAGCCTTTGCCATTACCTGGACTCAGCCCATCCTTTGCACACTTTGTGTGCATCTTTAAAGAAAATGGGATAAGGAAATGCCCATGATGCTGCTAAATCTCTCTGGGACTACTGTGCCATCAGGATATCTTGCAGATATCAGCATGAGTGGGGTTAAAGGATGGTTTTCTGAGAGCCTAGGCATGATTGTTAGGAAGAGTGGTGCTAGGAAATGCAATAACCCAAGCCTTTCCCCGCTGCTCATCTCTTTACCTCCTTCTCTGGGAACAGAAGACAGCATTGCCAGCCAGCATATCTCCACCTCTGTTTGAGTACCTGTGGGCAAAAGGCTGCATGGAGTCTGCAGGGTGGTGGTGGCAGCTGGAGGGGGATCTTGACTTCATTTTGTGGTGGTTTTGAAGCTGTCAAGCACAGCTTTGCACACCCTGTTTCAAGGGTGATTTATTGCAGGGATTAGGAGGGCTCTAGGCTCTCCTTTAAACACCTCCTGACATGGCCAAGGCTCCCAGATAAGTGATAGGGGTGACCTTGGAGCTCCCCATCCATGACTGTACCTCACCTTGCCACATGGATTTTGGGATCTGGGTTACCTCCCTGAAAGGTAAATAAGAGTTTGAAAGGCCCATTTGCTACCTTGCTGCTTCTTCTGCACAGTTAGCATCATACAATGCTTTTGCTGGACAAGGAGCAAGATTGCACCTACTGAAGGTAGGATGACCACTTCATGGTCCAGTTGTGTGCCAGGGACAGAGCCCATACTTTGGGGCACAGACCTGGCTCCTCTGTTGGCTGTGGGAGAGAGGAAGGCCGTGGCCAGCCTCCCTGAAGCCAGCAGAAGAGTTAAAGGAGAGCAGAACAGTTACAACTAGGTCAGGGTGAATTATTCATGACAAATAATTTATTCACCAACCTCAGCCTCGTTTCCCACAAGCAGCGCTCCATGGTCCCGAATTTATTCACATTTGGGAGTGCTCCATGGTCCCGAATTTATTCACATTTGGGGGCTATTCCCAGAGCAGTTCTTATCCCAGAGGCTGCAGTTCTCTTAATAATTCAGATCCATTGGGGTGCCAGTTGGGTTTCCCGACATTCAGACTGCTCCTGTTCGTGCTCCCATTAGACAAATGTGCCAGTGAATAAAACCTCCAGTGCAGATAGCTCAGTGCTCGCTTTCTGGGTCAGGCTGGGAGCCCACAGGGGACCTTTTATCCTGGCTTTTCACACCAGGATGAATGTCTCCCCATTTCTCTATCACCTTCTTTGCCTCTTCAGACATTAAGACGTTTCTAAGCAGATCTGCAGAAACCAAATGCTGAAAGGACATAAATTCTGTCAATCCTGCTTGACACAAAGCTTTGGTTTCTCATTAGGGATGTCTCTATTTGCAATTATATCACTATAAGAAGCTGAGGGGTGTCTGCACCCCTCCTGACCACACAAGTAACCAGAGTAAATCACGTTGCCTCCCTCAACCCATCTGTAGTCGGTTACTGCTTCATTATGTGCACTGAGTTAATGAGGAGACTCTGGAGACAATATTGCAGCTCCTGCCTCTGAGGCCTCCTCCTGCAGCAGCAGGAACAAGCTCCCCTCGCCATGGCTGGCTCAGGAGGGAGGGGAATGCCTCAAACCACCTCATTAAAATCAAGGGCAGGAGGAGAGATCCCCAAGCACAGCTGGGAAACAGGAGCGGGGACTCCATCTGCTGCCCGCTGCCTTCCCTCCGATGCTCTTGGAGGAAACTGGAGATGAAGGGAGGAAGAGGAGCAGTATCCGGAGCAGGGAGATCATGGAACAGTTTGGGTTGGAAGGGACCTACAAACCCTGCAATGAGCAGGGCTGCTTCACGTTGGCATTCCAGTTTCACAGTGAAACCAAACCTAACCTGATCTAGAAGCACTTCCCTGACAAGTCTGGGCACTTGAGAGGGATTTTTACCTTTTTCTTTTCCTGTTTCCCAATCATTAATTCACCTGAACACCTCCTGTTTATGGCTGGCAATTCCCAGGGCACTCCAAGTGATGCAAGCCTTTTACTAGTGCAGGGAAGCATCAGGTCCCCTGCCATCTGTATCAGCAGGCCCGTATGTTTTCCTTCTGGGATCTAAAAAGATGGAAAATTGTACAAATCAGATTTTCTTTCTTTAGTCAAATTTTTGCTTCTTTTTCCAAAGCAGGAGGAACCGGTAAGACCCATCCCTGGCAGCGTTCAAGGCCAGGTTGGACACAGGGGCTTGGAGCAAGTGGCTCTAGTGGAAGGTGTCCCTGCCCGTGGCAGGGATTGGAACTGGATGAGCTTTAAGGTCCCTTCCAACACAAACCATTCTATGATTCTGTGATTATATGATAACTGATATCAAGTCACTACTAAAAATCACAATGAAACACCTGCATTTTACAGTTCCAGCTTTATACCTGGAATGGAATCTAACACACAAACCATCACTGCCCTCCTACCCCAAAAAGCCCTGTGAGATTATTTCCTATCACATGCACCACAGCTCTGCATAGAATTGAGGTTTAAGGGCTTCTTTTCTATCTTTTATCACCTGGGTTTAATAAGCGTGAATGTTTAGGAAGCAAAAAGAAAGAGATTTAATTGTTTTCAGCACAGAACTTATTCTGGTGTAAGGCTACTGCTGATCCTGCAGATAATACCATAACTGTACATCTTCATAGGAACATTTCAATCCTTTTCCACTTCCCAACATAATTAAGAGGTAGGTTGCCTAACTTTTGAAATAAAACATAGGGACTCTTGTTTTTCCCATCCACATTGCTATCCAGAATGATATTCTAAGCCCAAAAGTCCAAGCTCAACAGGCACACGTATCACAAACTTGGCCATAATGGGCACGCAGTCACCCATTGGATCAACATCTTTCAATTTATTAGCATGACAAAGGACACAATTATTTTGGATATGCCTGAATGCAATTTTCATTAACTTTGCAATGATTTATTAACAAAAGTGTCAGGAATGTAATAAAAGCAGCAGGAGTCCTCAAAATGCCAAAATAAGAGAAAAAAAAATAAGAATAAAGAAAGAAGAATACAGCAGAATTTCCAAACATGCCTTGCAGCATCAGGTCAATAAGGTTGCTTGATTCTATCAAAAGCATCACCACGGTGAGTGAACTCTGCAATTAACAAAGAGTAAGCACAAAAAATGCTAATATCTCATTTGAATGTAATTATGCACAGATTACTGTTCACTGGAACAAGAAAAGGGATTTTAATTGTCACCCAAAGTTGCGTGCAAAACCCAGGATTCTGCTTAACTTGTTTTGTTCAGGAGAGTTTACATGACACAAAGAATGAAGAGTTCACAAGCGCTGGGGTTCAGTGGCTTTGGACAATGACAGCACTGACTTTGTATCCAGTGTGCAACTTGCCGGAGTCCTTTCTGTACCATCCCTCCATGTATGTTAGCAAGGTTAGTTTGTAATAAGTTTCCCCATCGTTTGCATTTTAATACTATTTGATCTCATTTACATGTTTAAATTTGTTCCTGTAATAAAATTCATTAGTATGTTTATCATAACCACATAATGAATATAGCCCTTATGTAAAATAAAAAATTGAAAGTACATTAGAGACATTACAAGCTGTTTGAAATGACTGTGCTTTGCATATTATACCTTATTAATTAAATTATAAATTATTTATTTATGTATGTCTTTAATCAGGGGCAAGCACTAGAACAATATTGTATTAGTATAAGGAACACAATACAACTCCAAGCTAATTCACACGTGGACCGGCTTTCACATACATACTCCTACAGATTCATTTTGCCACGGGAAGGCAAATGCCATCCCCCCGTGTGCATCAGGGGACGTGAAATAGCTATTTAAAGGGCAGTGAGGGGAAAATGTTTCTTGTGCACGTTAAAACTTCACTTGTTCAGATAATATCTCTTGCCTTTTCCTTCGGAAGAGAATAATTAAATCAGATATGCAGATGGAACCAGAGAATACATCGTTATGCAGGCTAATGCCACGTTCATATTCTGGAGTCCACTGAGTTAAAAGAAATAAATAAATGAAGAAGAATTAGAAATTTTTTCTGTCAGTGTTTTCTAAAGTTCAGCAGACAAAATTTAGCATTACAGAATCACGGATAACGTTAGAAAAATAGCGCAAGAGCATCCAGACGGTTCTGCCAGTTCATATGCTTTTTAACGAAGCTGTTATAAAGAAAAATTAATCCAGTGATGTGCAACATTATTACTGTAAGAAAAATAGAATTTATCAAAAAGAATTAATAGTTGGTAGAAAACTATTAGACATTAAAAACAAAACTCGCAAGATTACAGAAAAATGAGACTGGTACATTTAAAGGTCAGTGGAATCTGTAGAAAAGATGAGGGTCTGAAGAAAGTGAAAGAAATTAAAACAAGAAGCCTAGAATAAAGTTTCCAAATGCATAACTAAGAGAGGAAATGGGCACAGAACTTGTTCCTATTCTGATATCAAGAACTGTGGTTCTGGTTTAATTTTAATCCCACTGGGAACTTAAAATGGGCCACTAAAGGATGTGCATCTTTGTCATGGGGTTTGTTTGATTCAGTCTGAATCCTGAAGAGTATCTGATACTAAGAGTAAAAATGCCTTAAAAATGCATATGTGCACACACACACACACACTGACACAGTAGAGCAGAAAGACTGCAAAAGCTGAAATTTAAAAGCAATGGGGAAGATTATGGACAAAAATCCAAACACTGATCCTCATTCTGTAGCTGTACTCAATGAAGAGACCTTCAGGAATAAAGCAAAGGAGACACTGAGGGAAAACCCCAAACTTTTAACTCAAATTCTGAAGCACAAATACGTTCTTTAATACTTCTCAGTGAGCAAGGAAAAGCTATGAAATGGCACTACCAAACCTGAAGACATCCTGCACTCCCAGCAGGAAAAACCAAAACAAAACCCAACCAACCAAATGGGCACGTGCCAAAATGACATTTCAATTCAGAGGATACAGAAGCTGCTGAACACTTGGATTAGTCTGTGCCTAACTGGGGAGAGCTTGACCAGGCTGCAGAGTTAAGGAACATGGATATTGGTCCATCCCTGGCCATACCCTGCTTGAGGCTCCAAAAGAGAGATGGCTCAACTCAGAGAAGTAACTCAAAATCAATCAAGAGGAGCTCAAAGCTCAGCGTATGGTCTGATAACACAACCAAGACAAAGCCTGAACTTTAAAGGCAATGGATTAGTTTGGTAGGCAAGCATTTAAACTGAACCACTGAGTGAACAAGCTGCGAATAATGAACATTGCTGGAGTATAATTTCTACCCCTGGGGAAATTCTGCTGCTTCAACAGCAGCTGCAAATCATTCCAGGAATGGGGAAGATGAGAAGGACAAACAGTGAAGATGCATTTATTTACCCCATAATGACCAAACAGAACTGTTAGTTTCTTCCTACGCCAGAAGAAACTCAAATATTTGCAAGCATTTGCATGTGTACATGAGTAAAAAAGAAGGTTACTTCCATCCACGGACAAGGGAATATTGCTGATGGGGCTGAGGTCACACTGAAAACCTATCCTGATGAGTTTCTAAGAAGTGGCCTCAGGACATGCCTGGATCCATGCCCATACATGCAGTATTCCCTCAGAAGACACCTTTCTTCCACAGACTAGTATCTTAAGTCATGTTCATCAGGAAATATGCTTTTAATGAATAACAGAAATTACAGTCTACCTGAAAGATGTTTTCATTTGGGGTCACACAGTTGAAGACAAAGGGCCCTAAGAAGCTTTAGAAAGTGAAAGACATGCTGGTCTAATCATAATCAGACACAAACGTAAACTCCATTTAGAAAAGATCAAAACAAAACCAGAACCCCAAAGAGACCAAACCACAGCAGTTGCCTGCAGTGAGGCTGTGGTCATATCATCATTCCCCACAGAGAAGAGCACTCAGAGTCTTGGTAAACACAAACTATGTTGGGAAATGAATCCCTATTTGAGAAGCCTGGAGGCATCACGCTTGGCAGTGCCAGGTTAATGGCTGGACTCAATGATCTTAAAGGTCCTTTCCAACCTAAATGATTCCATGATTCTATTATTTGGGCAGAGGATATTGTCATAGATTGGACTTCCACAAGATACTCTTTGACAGCATCAGACCTTGGCTGATCAGCTGGTGCAATCTGTGGTGCCTAAGGCACAATCAGTTTCAAAACCTCAGCCCTTCCACCAAGTCCTTCACCTTTCCAGGCTACCAATAGTAGCAGAGGACACAGGGAAAAAAGAGCCAGACTAGTGGGCCGCTGGCTGCAGGTCCTGCTCCCTTCCTTCCACAGCATCACCCTGTCTCCATGCCTGTCCCCACTCTCCTTTCTTCCCCAGGCAGGCTCCTCCAGCCCATTACAGATGTCTAGTGGGCATATGGAAGATTCTTTACATGTCTAAGGATATCAAGGACATTAAAGAACCTCTCTTGGGTCACTGTAACACAGGTGCAAAATGTACAGCACATCTACTTCTGTGGCTGGGCTGCAGCATAGAGCTCTAGTGGATGAAGAGAAACCTCCTCATCAGAGCAGCAACGGGGCTGGCACAGGCTCTTCTACCGTGCTTTGAGAAAACATTAACTCAGGTAGATAAATACTTAGGCACAATAGACAAAATCTTCCACTTCTAACTGCGAAGGGCAGAAGGGACACCTCACCTGCCCTTTTGCCCAAGAGGCTTCATTATAGACCAGTCTCAATGGATTAAGACAGTGGTGAATTCAAGGATTTGGAGTTATCAGAATAAATGAATTTATCACCTCTGCTCAGTATCGCTAAGAACTGAGTTCAACAGCAAGGCTATGCAAAAGTGCAAGGTGCTTCAAACACAGGCTGAAGGGTGCTGGAAAACTTCATAGATTAAAATGTGTATTGGTTTGGGATTGGGTTTTTGTGGGGGGTTTTGTTTGATTGGTTTGGGGAGGTTTTGTGTTTGTTTGCTTGGTTCAGTTTGGGGTTTGGGGTTGGTTTTCTGTGTGTTTGGGTACTACATTAAAAGTCCCAGTTCTCTTCAGCAATAACACACTGAACAATCCAAAGACATCCCGACTCCTCTCGACTTTAGCCAAACAGAACACAGCACATTTCAATAATACTTTAATCAGCATTTCATCAGCACCATAAGCAGAACTATGCTATGACGTAGAATCACAGAATCATCAAATGGTCTGGGTTGGAAAGTATCTTAAGATCATTCAGTTCCAGCCCTCTGCAGGGGGTGCTCCCTGAGGCAGGGGTGCCTCACACTAGACCATGCCATGAAGCAGTGGTTTGAAAAGGGAATGAAAATCCCAGGTTAAAATCAAACCCCAAAATCATTGTAAAATAACTAAGAATTAGGGGCTTTCACTAACATTTCCAGGAATTTCCCTACAATATGGATAACACGAACTGCCAATGGCTTTTCCCAAGCAACAGGCAGGGTGCTAGTGCCCATTAACAGCTCAATACCGCAACTTAACTTTTGCAAGGATATTCAACATGAGATTTGAGTTCTTGGTCTCATCTTACAAAGTTACAACATTCTCAGTCTGTATCAGACACGATTCCCCAAACAAGCCAGTTCAACTCAGTGACCTGCTTTCCTCCTCCTCCTCCTTCTTCTGCTTCATTATACATTATAAAATTAATTTTAAATGATGATTCCTCTAGACATTCCATAAGAGCTTATTAATACCTTAAGCCATGTCAGGATTAAAAAGAAGAAAGATAGATCAGCGTTGATAAAATTACTCTATTTCAAGGCAGGGAAAACATGCTTCAAGTAAGAAAATCTACTCATTAATTAGCCTGGAGATGATGGAGCAGGGAGGATACATCTGGAAAAGTTCTTTGCATAGAGGAAAAAAAAGGCTAAAAATATAGAATAGACCAAAGCTGAGATTTTCACTGAAAAATGATTGCACAGAAAAAATGAAATGTTTTAAAGTATTAAAATGGGAAGGAGGAGAGGAAGAATGACACATTTGCTCTTAACTTCCTTCCCCAGCATGCAACTATTTAAATAGGCTATTGCAGACTATCCTTACCGAAGTGGTCTATCAAGAGAAGGAACAGTATCATTTTCTAGCTCTGTGTATGACAAAAAGTAGAGGATTATTCTCTTCAAAGTCCCTGGTCAAAGTCAGAAAGTGGTTTTTATTCCCAAAGTACAATTTCAATGCAGGAACTATTTCCTGGAAATTTATATCACAGAAAAATATGGGAAGAGACCTCTGAAATGAACATTATTTTAAATCCTGCTTCTTTTCTAACATGAAAGGTATTACTCATCCGAAAAAGACTGGATCCTTTGAAACCATGATATAACATTCACATTCACCTCCCACCATTGGAAAACTTGTCTGGTTTCTAGAAGTGTTTTCATTTTTAGGAGGTCTGGGCACTGTTCTCACAAGGTCCGAGCAGGCCTTACCATATAACCTATAAACATCCATTCCCCTACATATTTCAGAGGGGTTTTAGTGAACCCCTATTGAGGTTCAACCTCAACCCATCTTTTGCACCAAGCTAAGCCCTCATGAGGAGTTGCAGGCTCCCTCCTGCACACATCTGAACCCTGTGTTTCACTGTGTGGCACCAGCGCCCCTTGCAAACATGCAACAAGTGTAAAGCCCTAAGCCAAACACTGTCCTTCCCTCCTCCAGCCCCTGAGATGTCAAAGCTGCACTTGTGCACCAGCAAGTCTGTGCTGCCAATGAACTCACCCCAGTTCACTTCAAACTCAGAGCAATGGGAAGATCTAAAGTCCTTTTCCACTTTCCTTCTCAAAGGTTGCACCACTTGAGTGTTACAACTGATGTCCCAGTGGGATACTGAAGCTGGTGGCATACAGAAAGCAAAAGAGCAGGGATTCAGGTTTGGCATCTCAATTTACACCTGCTCGCACACCGGCACTTCTGTGTGGACAGAAAGCCTTGACTTCTCAAAGGGGATGCTCATACCATCAAATTCAAACTACAGGATACCTGAAAATTGTGTCCAGTATAAACATTTAGGAATCATTAATGAATTTCCTGAGATTAAATTCACAACAGAACAGTAAAACTGCCTTCTAAGCTTCTTTCAACTGAATTCCTTTTAGCTATAACTGGCAGGGAGTACTGGAGCTCAAAGCAAACTGGTTTTGTGGGGTTTCGTTGTTTTTGAAGAGATTAGAATATTTCAACTCAAGGGATGTATGTTTAGGGAAGTTTCTAGTGTGAGAGCAAACAGGGAGTTATGACAAAAAGTATTCCCCACTTTAAACCATCGCAGGAGGTAGCTGTGTCTGCTGTAATAAATCCTTTAGTGTACTAAGTAGTAAAAATCTATTCAACTGTCCTTAAAGTATTAATTTTAGTGCCATGATTACAAGACTGTTATTACCTTAATAAAATTCATTCCGTTTACAAGCTAAAAGGTCTATGGTTTGAATATAGGAATAATCCAATTTAATCAGGATAACAATGTGAAAACCACTCACATAACAATTGTGAACAATTTTCTAATGGACTTAAATTACGTGCTTGTAAAGGACACTGACAGATGATATATTTACTTTTCTTGGGAGCACATTAGAGATCTTTCAAGGAGGAATGTCTAAGCCACAGCAGATTGAGATACCTCAACATGTCTTAAAATTAAGGGTCCAAGCCAAAGGCATTATCCAGGTGCCCTTTGGTGACTCAAAATTAATATGAATAAAGACAGCCCAGCTCTCTTCATCTCCCTTGAAAACAAAGAACAATTATGTGCTAGAAAACAACAAGAATTAATGTCTAGATAGCCTTAACTTCTTAAAAGTCCTATCCAGGCAAGAAAACATACCAAGCAGTTGGATACCACTGTATGAGGGGTTAGTTGGCTAAGCCCCCTTCAGAAAGTTTGAATAGTTACAGATATTAATGATGCCAACACTAGTCAAGAAGCATCCTTTCAATGATGTGCAGTTCTGGTGTCCTCAACATAAGAAGGACATGGAGCTGCTGGACCAAGTCCAGAGGAGGGCCATGAGGATGATCAGGAGGCTGGAGCATCTCCTGTATGAGAAAGTTGGGGCTGTTCAGCCTGGAGAAGAGAAGGCTGCATGGAGGCCTCATAGCAGCCTTCCAGTATCTGAAGGGGGGCTATAGGAATGCTGGGTGACATGGTTTAGTGGGAGGTGTCCTTCCCATGGCAGGGGGTTTGGAACTAGATGATCTTAAGGTCCTTTCCAACCCTAATTATTCTACGATTTTATGATTCTAAGTTAACTTTCTTTGAAGGTTTTCCAAGCAGAGGCTGAAATGACACATCATTTTACTACCATACTCACAGCTCTCACCCCCCTCATCTGAGAGGAAATTCTCCCAGTGGCTTCTCATTGAAACAGGTAGATAGCAATATATGTGTGCTGGGTAAGAACGACTCTAAATCTTCCTTCCCCAGAGCAGATGCCATTAAAGAGTCATCTTACCATCTAGGTTTTCTGGTGATAAAACAATGGCTGATGAAAACCTCACCATGTTTATGGTGAAAGATGCTTCTACTGGAAAAGTTTAAAACTGCAGGGGAGGGGTAGACAGAAGAGAAGAAAAAACAAGTCCTTTAGACCAACCTGAACAAGTCCAGAGAAGGGCCACAAGCGCCTTGAGCACCTTCCATATGAAGACAGGCCGAGAAAGTTGGGGGTCTTCAGCCTGGAGAAGAGAAGGCTGCATGGATACCTCATAGCAGCCTTCCAGTATCTGAAGGGGGCCTATAAGGATGCTGGGGAGGGACTCTTTATTAGGGACTGTGGTGATAGGACGAGGGGTAATAGGTTTAAACTTAAACAGGGGAAGTTCAGGTTAGATACAAGGAAGAAGTTCTTTACTGTGAGGGTGATGAGGCACTGGAACAGGTTATCCAGAGAAGCGGTAAATGCTCCATGCCTGACAGTGTTCAAGGCCAGGTTGCATGGAGTCCTGAGTGACATGGTGTAACATGTGATGTCCCTGCCTACGTCTTTTATTTTTTTTTCCAACTGGATAAGAAATGGGAATGGTTTTGAAATCTTAAATGTTTTAATGGGATAAGAAGTATGACTGTCTGTGCTCAATAATTTGCCCATCACTGTGCCATTGACGTATGGATACTGTCTTAGAAGATATCATCCTGAAACCTTTTAAAACCATTCATTTTATTTTAAAGTTGTAAAATCCCTTGGTTTTATCTCCCATCTGAGATGTAAACAGTGTGTTTAGAGCCAGAACCAGGCCAATTTGAAACATTTTGTTCTCATAGTCAGGAGGTACTAAATTTAAAAGTGCTAGTGAGCCAACACCCGCTACAAATAAAAGAGAGGCCCAACTTCATGCTCCAAATTTATTTCTCAGTGCATATGGGAGACATGGTAAATCTCCAGTAGGCTGCTGAACAGTTTCTAGGGAAAAACACACATAGCCAACAGTACTAGTAGAAAAAAGTATCAAGATGTGGAAAGAGTAATTTTTCAATGGGTTATTGCTAAGGGACAGTCTAAATTTGTAAGCATTTTGAGATGAAATTTCTTTACATGCACACTCGTTAAAATGTAGAAGCAAACTGCATAAATCTGTTTCAGTAGAAACTCAATATAGAGAAGGAAAAATCAGAGACTGTAGCAACATGTTTGATTCAGAGACATAGCTGATGAGATCAGAGTTATATTTGTACTTCTCAGAAAATATGAGGGCCAGTGAATCATGACATTTCTCTTCTGGAAATGAAATGTACATTTAGTTCCATTGTATGCTAAGAATAACATTTTAAAGCATTACGTATGTTTTCTTCTGGTTCTCAGTGCAAAAGCAAATGTCACACTGAGAGGACTTATGTCATTAATTATAGAATCATAGAATCATAGAATAGTTAGGGTTGGAAAGGACCTTAAGATCATCAAGTTCCAACCCCCTTCCATGGGCAGAGACACCTCATACTAAACCATGCCACCCAAGGCTCTGTCCTGGCCTTGAGCACCACCAGGGATGGAGCACTCACAACTTCCTTGGGCAACCCATTCCAGTGCCTCACCACACTCACAGTGAAGAACTTG
Organism: Coracopsis vasa; assembly: GCA_026283785.1. Classification (NCBI taxonomy): domain Eukaryota; kingdom Metazoa; phylum Chordata; class Aves; order Psittaciformes; family Psittacidae; genus Coracopsis; species Coracopsis vasa. The sequence continues at coordinate 12,436 of JANHGB010051378.1, forward strand.
TTCCTTATAATCAATCTAAACTTCCCCTGTTTAAGTTTTAACCTGTTACCCCTTGTCCTATCACTACAGTCCCTAGTGAAGAGTCCATCCCCAGCATCCCTATAGCACCCCTTCAGATACTGGAAGGCTGCTATGAGGTTTAATAGGTAGAAAAAAATAATTTTGATTTACATATAATTTGAAACTTTGCTGTTAAAAGTACAAGGATTTCCATACTCAATTATTGAAGCTTTTTTTATGTTTTCTGGTTGGTTGGTTTGGTTTTTTGTCTGTTTGTTGTTTGGGGGGGGCTTTGTTTGTTTGGGTTTTTTTTGGGGTGGGGTTTTGTTTATTTGTTTTGTTTTGTTTTTAATATATTGTTGTATACAGGGCTCCTACAGAGTCACAGTTCAAAAAAAGACTTTGTCTGAATAACAAATCCAGCTGCACACAATCACATTGCTTTATTACCCTTTCTAGGTCCCTCTCTGAAATACTCATCTGCTAAGATATCTACCAAAATGAGAAAATCTAGTTAACAGGTTTTCTATGGCCATTTTCATCATGCTGATGAGTTCACATTTATTCTTGTATTCTCAATTTCTATGTGGTTTATCCACCTGCACATAGAAATGCATATTACAGATTACTTTAATACAAGCAATGGCACAGGCTTCAGAGAAACATCTAGAAGCATAGCAAGGATCCTGGATACATGCTCAGGATACTAGTGTATGCTGAAATCAATAAAGAATACCATTGTTGCTGGTTTTGCATGCTAATTGTATTTAGGCAGACATTGTTATGACAAAATGAAATATAATTATGTTTTACTCTGTGAATAAAATCTCTGAGCCTTCAAGGCAAAGATCATCTCTTCCTTAGGTGTTAGTAGAGAATCTAGTTTTGACCTCTAGGAGTCACCATACCAGTAATTCTACTGCTACAACTAAGCACATAAATTTGAAATCCCAAATACACAATATAACCAGGAAACAAAAAGGAACAAAAAGTAAATCCACTCTGACAGTGCCAGAGTAGTACTATCAGACTAGATGGAAATTATCTACACAGTTTTCCATCTTATTGTATGCTTCATAGATTCCTGTCAGCAATTTCAGAAACCCCTAGAGTTGTCTCTGATAATGAAGTTTCTGGATGGCATCTGTTTGAAAAATGTTGGAAATAAATTATATTATTTGTTTTCCTGTTATTCAAACAATAGCCTTGATAACATGCAAATAACATAGTTTGCAGACATAATAGAAAAGCAAAGCACATACAGTCATATCTGCTTTTTTCTGCCTGCTTGCTGCTTAAACTTTGCAGACATACAGCTACTGACCCTGTTCTATCAATTTTAAACATACAGCTCTTCTTCTTCTGGGAGCTGTTGCTCATCATTATTATCCTCTTTTGTAGAGGTCAACAAATAAAACAGACAATTGATTTACAACTGAAGTGTTGAAGTGATACTTAACGTTGTAGAAACTCAGAGTATTCCCCATCAGAGGAAGCTGGACCACTACACTCTTATTTCACATTCTAAGTCCAAGAAAGCCTTTGTATCTTGGCTCCTTTGTATCCTTTCCCACCGATAATTTTGCCATGACCTGTTTATTACCAGGTTTGTAAAATCAGGCTTAAAAACAGCTCCTCAGACAGATCCCCACTAACCATAAAGGAGTTTTACCATGTATTCATCTTATTTTATGCAGACTCAAAATTAGGCTCATATTTCACAGTGTTGTTATAAATAGACAAACATGCTGGCTTCATAGGGTCATTTAGAAGCTCTTCACATTGGCTCTTTTTCTGTAATTTTGGTTTATGAGAACTGCTGCACTTCTGCTGTACACTTCTCCTGACTTCTACATTTCTCTGCTATCAATATGAAGAGCTAATGAAAACAGAAAAAACAGCTCTCAGCTTCCTACAGGAATGTGCGCTTCCGCATTCTACTTTGTAACGCCTAGATTTTAACTTGGATAACAATGATATTCTTATGCTTTCTCAAAAAATATTATTAGACCTGGCTTAAAATAGCTGCTTCATTCATTCCTGTATGGATGAAACATTCAAATGTAGAGATTTTCTTTCAGTAGACATGCATGACAGCTTTTTTCCCCCTCATAACAACTGTTTATATTTTATTGGAAAATCAAATGATGAAAATATTTAAAAATTTGAAAACAGACATTTTTATACAGAAAAACTGTGACAGCTTTTGCCCCAGCCTCATAGCAAATATAGTTTGCATGCTTTCTGTTATTACCATTCTCCATGTGACAGATTCTCTGGTTAGAATACATTTTCATGTAATGCACTATCGCCTCCCGCTCCGGGGACTTCTATCTTTGGTGAATCATTGAAGGCTGAGTACGACCAGGGAATGTGACCAGAAGGAGAAAGCAGTGATAGCAGGAAATCACCCTATATGACACAACTCCTAGGACAGAAGCATTTCTAAATGGGAATGTATGTTTTCAGTGAATTACATGAGATTCATACATGCAGTTCTTCAATTTTTTAATTAAAACTTTTCATATGTTCAGGGTTGTTTTGAAGAAAAATACATTTTATCAAAACTGGATTTCCATTAGAAAAAAGTAGGTCTTGGTTGTTTTGTTTTGCCTTTCACATAGAAGTATAGATAGCACTGAAAGAGAAAACATGGTAGAATTGCTTTGAAAGCTGTTGAACTGTAGAGAGTACATTTACAGAGGTAGAACAAGCATAAACTATTGCTTTTCACATTTATCTGAATCCCCCTCCAATGGCAACTTATTTCCAGCACATTCTACATCCTTATGTGCTCCTGCAAATCCTAAAGGACATAAAATACCTTCTTTAGCTTCTCCACTATTCTGAGAGGGAGAGGACCTTGCAGTTGCACATGGTCATAGTTTTCATGTAATAGGAATTAACAAAAAAAAAATCCCAAAATTTATGTCAAAAGGCCTGAAAGAGACTTTCAAAATCAATGATTTTTATTTTCACAAAAAAACAAAACCACCACCAACAACAACAACCAAAAAAAAAACCCAAACAAAACCAAAAAACCCAAAACACCAGCAAAAAACCCAAAACAAACAGACAAAAAAATCCATCATTGTATCATGGAATCATAGACTGGTTTGGGTTAAAAAGGACTTTAAAGCTCACCTATATTGCAAACCCCTGCGAGGGTCAGGAGCACCTTCCACTAGACCAGGTTGCTCAAGGCCCCGTCCAACTTGGCCTTGAACACTTCCAGGGATGCGGCAGCCACAGCTTCTCTGGGCAGCCTGTGTCAGTGCCTCACCACCCTCATAATGAATAAATTTTTCCTAATATCTAATTTAGATCTACCCTCTTTCAGCTTAAAATGAAGTTATTTTTAGAATCATACCGAACAATTATTATTTTATTGATTTATGACAACCATGAAGGTCACATTTTCACAATATTTTTTACTTAATTTTTATATAATTTAAAAATATCAATATAAGTTGATACATTTATTGATGAGTGTAAAAAATATGTATTATTCCTCTGCTTTTCTAAACACAGCTCTTACCACTTGGCTGCTTATGTCTCTGACTGTTAGCATATTGAATTCAACAATTCTCTTCTCCAGGACTTAGTACAATATAAGTGTTTTTGCAAAGTAGTGTAAAAGCTCACCTATAATATATTCCTGGATCTACTCCAGGAACATTGGAGTCAGTGAAAAAGTCTATTATTCTCAGTGGTCTTTGGATCAGGCTTTACAGAAAGTGTGGTATTGTAGATTTCTTTAGCAGAAAAGTAACAGGAAAAAAGCTTATTTTAATAAAATTATTGAAATTGAAAGCTTTGTAAATATATTATTTTTATTTCAGAATAGAATGGTTATTGATTGTATCTGAATGTGTAAAATCTTTTAAAAATATTTCTCTCTATAGACTGGAAACACAAAGATTTCAGAGTGATCCCCCGCACTACCATTGCCTTCCTTGCTGTGTTTTTAGTTCTTTCAAAGATATTTAAAATAATAATAATTTTACTTCCACAACTTTCTAGATTTTTCTAGTCTTGGACCTCCAGCATTTTTCTCCTTCCCACTTTTTGTTGGATATGTCTATCATATTTTAATCATGTCTCGAAAGGGGTTTTTACAGATATGATTTCAAATACCTTCTGTAATACTTGTGAAACTTACAGATTTCAAAACATGTTTTCTTTGACATCTGGAACTGCATGCTTTAATACATTTTTTAGCTCAGCAGTCTGCTGTACAGGGCTTGGTATCTCACAACATATTAACATTTACATTTAAAATGTTAGTCTTCACTGAGACACTGTACTATGCTATCTTTGAATTATTTCATCTATCTCTGTCTAGCAAAGCTGTTACATATGATACGATGAGGGAGCTAAAATACCCATGACTGTCAGCACCTGCGATAGAATGAGCCAAAACCTTCAGTAAAGGGTTGGGCATGACCCTTCATCCTGCAGCTTGAAAAAGAAATAAGGCTTTTGCTGGTTTAGATCTGATTCTGAGGAAGTGACTAAGAATGTGGAGTTGGAAAGCAATTTGGATGAAAGCAACTTTCAAAAAGCGCAAGAATTCGGTGAGAGCTCCTAGAGATGGCGCTCCAAAGGATAACATGGTTCAGACAAGCAGTTTTTAAAGGGAGGCAATACTAAATGTGAAGGAGAAAACTGTCCTCTTGTTATATATTACCACTGAGTACCAAAAATCTTATAATGACTGGCATCTTAACAGTCATACAAAAAAGGGGCTCAAGGACAGAGTATTAAGGATACATAGAAAAGCATAGCACAAGCTTGTTGTGAGAAAATCAAGGAAAAATAAAGAACATAGTGAAACATACAAAGAAACATGCAGAATTAAAAAGAGCACAAAAATACATTAGAAAAGGTAGAACAGTATAGGCCTCTTTGTAAGGAGGACAAACAATAAATTGTTGACATGGAAAAGAATTAATTAGCCTTTTTTCTTTTTTAATTATCTAACCTCATATAAAAAGGCTAAAAATAGCCATACATTTAGCACAGTTAAAATTAACAACAGAAACACAGGTCAAAAAAGAAAAAAAAAAATACTTTAGAGTTGTCAGCATGACAAGAAATATACTGCAGGATTTAGACAGAACTTGGCAGGGCAATCTTTGACTCTATAGCAATTGTCATCAGGTATCCTGGGAGGAAATACAAGATCTCAAAGATTCTTAATGGGCAAACACTATAACAATTATTAAAATGGTATAAAATGAGTGATCTAGGAATTTATAGATCAGGCAAACCAGCTTCCGGAAAAGATAATGTTCAAAGGCACTCAAAGACTTCAGTTGAACTGAAGGACTTTGTAAACGGAGTCTCATAGGCTACCTTTGGAAAAGCATACTGGGGAAATAGGGTCCTGAAGTCCAGGATTCCGGTCCCCTAAGCTGCCAGGACAGGACTTGGCTAGAGCACGCTGTGAGCTTCCTCTTCCCTCAGATCTTCCCAAATATTGTTTTCACAGAAATCAATAAGAAAGAAAATTGAAAGGCAAGAAAACAAAAGGGGAAAACTGGGCAGATACAACTACCACAGAAATGCATCTGAGCTTGGACTGGATCACAGGTGGAAGATGAGTCATTGGTATAGTGCAGTCATTCAAAACTAGCAAGCACTTTGCACGTAAGACTTGAAAAGTCCTCAGAACTAGCTATGCTTTGATGGGAGTACATACGTCCACTGTAGGAATCCACACCTTAAAAACTGCTAGGAGTTAGAAAGAGAAAATTATAATGGATAAGAAAACAAGATTTCTGAACAAACCAAGGATGGGTTACATTTTCATGTGACCTGGAAAAACAACCAGAAGACGTGACATGAGCATGTCTTTGAAAAGAAGTTGTTGATTGTTTATTCCATCTGTGTGTTCTTTACAGGCAGGATGAACTGTACTAACTTATTTTGCAGAAAATCTGATTAAGAAGAAATATTAATAAAATTAGTGAAAAGTCTTTCTAACTTGAAGTTAGTTAAAGCGCTTAAGCAAACTGCATCAGAAGGTCAGCAAACTCCTACTGAGCAGGATTTTCAAGAACTAATTAAGCAAATATTTGGAAAGGCATCATGTGTAAGATATACTTAATTCTCTCTTACAATATAAGATGAATTGCAGGGCCTCTTGCAGTTCTCCCTAGCCCTACATATTTATTATTACGTTTATGATGAGCTTCAACATCAAGTTGTTTTCACAGGCTAGGAAGTAATGACCTGAATGTCAAACGACTTACATTGATTCATGCTAATGCAGTCAGCTAGGTAACTGGTGTTGCTTCTGATAAGACATAACACAGGCAGAAAAAAATAACATAATTTTGAATGGGTTCTATCCTAATTAAATGCAAAAGATATACTCTTTTCCCAGTGTTACTATTATTTATTCAGGCTCTCTCCTAGAGGGTAAACATTCATCTTCATGTAGATCTGAGAAATTTCTTATTCACAATACTCAGACTAAAAAGACAATCACACCTAATTTTGTCAGAAGAAATAAAATAACCATTGCTGTGGTTTAGGATTTGCTCTTTTGTTGGTCTTTTCCTCATTTGCACCAACAGAGAAATATCTATTGTATAATGCTGGAACATGTAATCTTATTCTATTTCTTGAAATATGAAATAATCTTTTTTTGTTTCGTATGTCTAACAGCTTGAAACATAATGCTTTTTAGTGACAGAACGCATGTCTTCAGGTAAGTGTTGGCTTGTAAGAAGTAAATGGACTTTTCATTTTACCCACCAGTGAGGCATTTGGCAAAGCCATTCATGAAAGCTGTTTGCCAACAGCAGAGTGAAACACAGGTGCAGTGAAGAATTTGATATTTGCCTCTCTTTCACCTTCAGCCTTTTCACAGTGACCAGGAAAACCCAGACTGAATGCCAGCCTTTTGTTAATATGGTATGTAACTTACCTCTATGTTTTTTGGTGTTTCTTTTTGCACTCTGAGCCAGCCCAAGCTCTGAATAGTAGCCACTCATAATCACATAATCACACATGAATGTCAGGCACCCTTGTGATAGAGTACCTCTTGAGATACTCTGCTGCCCACAGTAAAAACATGAAAATCACAATTTCTATGATCACCCTCCTTTTTCTTAATCCTTTTTAGGATATCTTACTGGTACCACCAATACAGCGTCCACCTTCAGATCCAGGAGTTTCCTATCCAGTACTTCTTAGATATGATGTGCCAGCAGACTGACAGACTTCACAAGTTCTGACAAATCATTTTCTAAATATCACAGGTAACTTCCTCCTCCTTTCCAGGCTACTGGCTACTGGAACCTGCAGGTGCCATTTTTGTGGGCAAACAGGTTATTTGCATATGGCATTGATTTTCTATGACAGAGTGGTATGCCCCTGTCTTTTTATAATCTATATCAAATATTTTTTTCATTCTTTGAGATCTCTGCTTTGCAGACTGTATTTCCAGCTGACAATTTCTTCAGCACTGCAGACTTCTCAATAGAGAAGTACTGAATAAAACTAGTTTTAAAAATAATGACGTTTAAAAAAGCATTTGATTTCTAAACCGTTGTCTATAGTATTGGGATATACTTTTACTACAAACTCAAAGTTATATTTCTATCATTTCTATCATATCATTGACTGTAAAGATAGGAATAGAATATCTAACCTTATCTGCCACAGTAAGTAAGATGAAATCATCATAATTATTGCCAGCATAGTATGAACATTTATGTTAGTAGGTGACAGGATATAACAACATGTGCTTTGTTGATCTATATTAAGCTCATTGACTTCCCAATAGCTATTGAGAGTCTTCAGGTAGGGTGGGCTTTTTTTTTTTTTTAACTTTTCTGTGTATAAATTGAAATAGTGGCTTTGATTGATAGGTTGCTGAAACTCTTTTGTTCCTTTTCTCCATATTCATGCTGGCTGTTAACTATGACCTTGCAATGTTATTTAGATAATTCACAAAACATGACACCTGCTGATGCCAAGGGAGGGTATGCTGGGGAGGCATTGTGGTTTCCACTGTAAACCTTACAAAGCTCTGCAGTTTTATGTGGGAACGTAACACATTAGTCTATGTTTTACTTTGAGTGTTTAGAGTTTTATGAAGCCAGAACTCCCAGAATGAGCCTGAGAAACAAAAGAAAAATCTTACATGGAGTTCAGCAAGCCACTTGACAACTGTCACACTACTGTGTTAATGACTACAGAAGTTTTCAAAACCTTGGGTCAGAACTAATTTCTGCCAGTGTGCATATATTTTTTCATTGCCTTCATTAGTGCTGGAGAGAAGAAGGTGGAATCTCCATTATCATATTTAGTGTTGCATGTGTTGTCTGTGTTTGTTCCCTTAGAAATGGTCCTACTTGTCCTTCAGAAACTCATCCGACCAATGCTGGAGATGCTTTTTATTGTCAAGGAATCTTGATCCATTGACTTCCCACTAGGAAAGAACCTATACTTTAAAAAATTGAATACCCTCATCTCTGACCATCATCTGCATTCTGTTTATCTTTGGGACTGTGTGACTATTCTACAACTCAGGAAAACTTTATGGTGACATAAATAAATCAGCCTCTGCCTTCACTACTGTCTTGGCTGGGAAGCACTAGGAATGATTCTTGGGTCTCTGCAATTTTTTTCTGGAAAACTCATAATTACCTTCACGAGTACAGATTTAGGTATTTCTAGTACAGATATGCAATTTATTTCATCTTTCAACAGGCCTCTCCCAAAGCTTACAACTGCTTTAGAGTACCAGAGAAATGGGAAGGACCTTCATGTCTGTAACTAATTGCCATTAATGCAAAGAGTGATTCTTATTGTTCAGTGGAGATAAGGCTCCATTGTGTAAAATAACCCAAAAACAAATGACACAGAAGCAGGAAGAACTGCTATAAAATCACCCATCAGTATAATTGTTCAAACCAGTTGGATGATAGACCTGATTCTTGGTGGGAGTTATGTTAGGTAATTGCAGTTTGCAGTCACAAATATCTTTGAGATTCAGCTGAATGTGAGATTCTTTTTGCCTTAGTCATTTGTGCATAGCTGTTATGTACTGTTTAATGACTACCTCTGTCTCCTCTTTTTAATGCAGACATCTGTATTTTGTTTACAAGAAATGTTTTTTCTCAGTGAATTTTGTCCAGAAGCGTGAATTTCCTTAACATGTGAAAGCAGTAAATTTTGTATGAAAGTTGAAATAGAATATTGTGTTGTTTGTTTGGTTTTCCTTCTAAATGAATGAGTTCTTATTTGTTAACTATTATTCTTATATTTTATTCTGGATTTTTCCACCAAATACAAGATAAGAATTATGTCTGTATTCAGTAAGGTTTATATTTTAAATAAATAAAAAGAAAGGAGATAAGCAACTGCTTTCAAAAAGAAAGATGTAAATCATACTTAAGAAATGAATGTGTTTTCCTTCATTCATTATTCCTTTTTTTTTTTTTTCAGGCTTAACAGGGCAGAAGGACAAAACAAACAGCTACAGTCATAGATGTGGTAAGAACATCTTTTGCTTTTCCTCCTTTAAAGAGGTACAGAGCCAGAAAGCAATCTCTATAGAGATTCTTGCCCTCAGCAATAGCAAAACATGTATCCCAGTATTCTGTAATTTTCATAATTCTTTAATAAAAGATAGATTATTTAAATATGATCTTCATCCACAGTATTCATTGCTATAATTTTTTTTGTGTTGCAGTACTCTACCTGCACGAGAATGACAAGCATTGTGTTTCACCAGTCAACAGCTTAGGAACAGGGTTAACATGCTTATGTAATCTATGCTCAGGTCAATTGCAAAAATACACCTATTAGGAAACAAACTGATCCACAAAGGGCAAGCCAATCAAATATATCTAGTGTTGTGCAAATGACTGTGAAAGAACACTAAAACTTTGGTATAAATCATCTAGAGAGAAACCTTGTTTGCTCTGACGGTCCCTTCAGGTTTGGTTCATTGCCTTCAAAAGTTTTCAAAGTTTTTTAAATATGTAATAGGGTATTTATTTGCTGTTTGGTTTTGGTATTTTGGATTCAACTGTGGTTGTATAATGCATGATGCTGTCTCACAGCTGCATATGGGCTTATACTTCATATTTTTGAATGACCAATTTCATGCATGATTCTTTAAACTAGAGGAATCTTCTCTGTGATTGGGGTTCTTAAAAAACAGCACCTTAATCTTTTCTCCTGTTTTACACCCAGAGACCTCTCATTATTGCTACCAGTGCTCTAAATTTTTATCTGTAGAACTGTCTTTGCAGTTCTACAAAACTACAAATTCATTTCCAAAAATTGGCTAGAAAACAAAGTAATTTTCATTCCTGATATCATCACAGATGTAACATTTAGGGGATTTGTCATAGCACTGGTAGCTGGTTTTTAACTTGAGCAGGCTGCCTGATTGTCCAGGTGAGACAGAACTTACTTTCTTTTAATTAGAAAATGCAACTTTAAAAAAAAAAAAAAAAAAAAGTTGCATTGTTTTGGTATATAATCACATTTAACCAAACACTGAGCAGGAACTGTAAAGTTTTTCTCCACTTTTATATTTGTATGCTATCACTGATTTTTTTTTTTTTTTCTTTTTTCTTTCTCAAGATATTATTTACTGTAGTTTATACCATTTCCCTGAAACAGCCTGGGGACTGATATTGTCTGCCAGACAGCCCTCTTTTGTTCTATACATTTTGCCTAAGGCCAGACCATGATCACTGATTCTTTCCAAGTTTCTGTCATAATGTTTGTCTTCTGATTGTGCTGAACTAAATAAATTAGTAAATGCCACTGGATTATGTTCTCTACAACACTTGAATGAAAGGTCTGCACTTATCTCTATGTAGAGCAAAGAATATGTCAGATAATTACATTTTGTAAGAAATATTTACAGGTTTTAGCAGGTTTTAGAAAAGAAAGCATTGCAAATGAGCATGCAGTGGTGTTTTTATCATTAAGTATACATTTGTGGTTAGGAGATTTTGTGTCAACGTTCTCACTGTCCACTGTCCTTGGTAAGGTTATTATTTCACCGAGTTGCTGACATGCTAAAGACCCTGCAGTCTTTCTTTTTTATCTTATCCTCCTGTCTTCCACTGCTATTTTTAAACTGTCATTACCCCCTCAATTCACAGATGATAAGAACAAAAGATCTGCAGGGTAGCACAGGGTGGCCCCAAGGATGCTGTGTGGTCACAGCAGAAGCACCAGGCTGATCCCTGCTTCCTGGCCACACTGCTTGCCTGAGTTGTGAGCCTCATGGAGTCACCCAAGACAGCTCTGCACTAGAATAGATAGACAGTGATTGCCAGAAACATAAAAAGTCTTTAGTTTTCATTTTTAGAGATTTAAGCATTCAGTGATAAATAGTTATAGCTCTTCATGAATGCCAGGGGTGATAACAGTGGTATCACTACAATGAACAAATGGCACCATATCACCACTTTTACCAGTTATAATGATTTTTTGTAACCCAAAGCACATGCACTGTAGCTCCATAGTCTTAGGCAGTGCTGGCACAGCATACTGATAATTTTCAATTCATTCTGACACTTAGGCGCCTTCACACGCGCACGCACTCACACACACATGATTATCTTTATTCTGAGGGTGGTGAGGCACTGGAACAGGTCGCCCAAAGAAGTGGTAAATGCTCCATCCTGGCAGTGTTCAAGACCAGGTTGGACAGAGCCTTGGGTGACATGGTCTAGGGTGAGATGTCCCTGCCCCTGGCAGGGGGACTGGAACAAGATGATCTTAAGGTCCTTTCCAACCCCAACTATTCTATGACTCCATGATTGTCAGCTAAAAAAAAAAAAAAAAAAGAAAAATGTAATTTTCACTGATAGATCAAAACTTTCTTACTTTAAATAGTGATATAGAATTAGTGTCTATTTAAACAAAGCAGCATGAAGGCTGATAATTGGTATTTGTGTGTGTATTTCTGAGTACTTATGTTTCTCGTCCAAGTGTCTAAGGAATGCAGAAAGAAAAGAGTGGAAAGAAAGTATGCAACAATGGAAAATAATTACAAAAATGAACAAAGCTAAAATTAATTTCATAGCTATGTGATGAATTGATCATTTAACACAATTCTATGTAAATACATGCAATCACCCACTTAATAATGGCTGAACATGCCATATAAAGTCTGACTCTGAATTACTTTAATGTTAAAATAATTAAAAAAGAAATCAAAAATTATTAATGTATAAAATTTGAACATTAGTCTACAGAAAGATACAAAAGCAGAGTAAATAATAGATCAAAATGTGCTTTAAAATTTTTGTAATTACTTTCATGAGAATAAAGACTTCGTATGCAAAAATAGATCTGCATACATATCTTGCAATAGATGTTGATGACTTTAGCATGAAATAAATAAAGTTAGCTGGTAGCTTTCTAAAGTATTATAAACATTTATTCTTAGGATAATGAGGCATTTCCATGGCATTATTTATGAGCATTTTTTGCCAAGTGATTAATAGAATTTTTTCCCACAGAAATAAAAAAAAAATATCTGTGAAGAAATAAATAACCAATACAGTTGCTCTGAATTTCAATAAATGAGCACAACAGACAACTCAAAGATACTCTGCTTCAAGGAATCTCAGCAATAATCAAGTCCAGAAAAAGAACAGTGCAAATGCATTTCAGAAAATGAATATCACCAAATATACACTGTAGAGAATATGAACATTGTTATTATAGCCAAGCTATGCTTAGTCATGCACATTAAGTTCATTTATTCATCTCAGATTGATGCAATAGATCAACATATATACATATATACAATAGGCACTTCCCTGAAAATAGCTGACAAAATTAAATTTGTGAGAGAGTGGCTAATTACTTGGTTTGGTGTCATTTGTTTCCCAGCTAATTAGAGGGGTACGAAAAAGAAACCAACCAACTAAACTGTGTGGATAGTTCAGTGTTGATGCTCATTCCCTGGCTTTCTTTTAATTAGCACATTTTCCACCATGGTTTTACATGGTTTTACCATTTTACAATAAGTAAAAGCAGTAGATGGAAAAGACATGGTAGCTTTTACCTGCGAAGCTTTGTGTATTTTTGCACTGTCAAAAAAGTTAGCTCTTCACTGCACTCCTGCACCCTTGTCAACAGATTGTCCATATAGCATTCAAGTTAATGTTGGAGTTTTGAGTGCTCCTCTCTCAACAAAACTCTGTATGGCAGGTCAGGTGTGGAGGCACCTGCTCTGGCTCCCTCCCCTCCTTGATAACACTATCCCAGCAAGGTCTGCACCTCCAAACACCCATCTGTGACTTCATGTTATATCTCTGAACATTCAGCTCACACCTCTATTTCTTGACATAAAAAGAAAGTAGAATAGCGCAAACCTCAGTTTATTTTGAATTCTTTTGGTGAGGTGAGATGGGGAGAGAGAAAGAAGAAAAAGTTCCCCAAACCTTCAGAACTAAAAGAAACCTCAAACAAGAAAAATCCAAAATTAGGTTTGCCAGTTCATTCACAGATTCTGTGATTGTGCCCTCTGTTAAAAAATACAGGTGCTCTCTGTGTAGCATTAATGACATAAGACAAAACCTTACCAAACTCCAGTATAACTATAGGGCTATTTATTGAACAAGACAGTTATAAATAGTTTGATGTCGCCCATGCCTTCAAGTAGATTGGGTGCCAGTCTAGGAAACACACTTGTATTGTCTGGGTCCTTCTGGGTCATGGGCTGAAGGTTGCTTAATGAAGATTAATGATGAAAAAAAGTAGAAAAACAAGCATTTCATAGAATCATAGAATAGTTAGGGTTGGAAAGGACCTTAAGATAGAATCATAGAATAATTAGGGTTGGAAAGGACCTTAAGATCATCTAGTTCCAACCCCCCTGCCATGGGCACGAACACCTCATACTAAACCATGTCACCCAAGGCTCTGTCCAACCTGGCCTTGAACATCGTCAGGGATGGTGCATTCACAACTTCCCTGGGCAACCCATTCCAGTGCCTCACCACCCTTATAGTAAAGAATTTCTTCCTTATATCCAATTTAAACTTCCCCTGTTCAAGTTTTAACATTTTGACATTGAGCCGCCATTGACTGCAACTCTTTGCATTTATATCTTTAATATCTTTTATATTTATACAATTTACATCTTTAACTAGAATATTCCAGGTGGGACACTAAGACATCAGACAAAATGCTACAATTGAAACACTGTCTCTTTATTATGTAAAGCGACATTAATCACAAGAAGGAAGACAATATATTTTTCCTTCAGCTTCTTTGTTATTTTCTAAGATGGATTTATTTTTCATCAGATAAATGCTTTCATAGGCGCTAGACAGAAAATTGCCAATGTTCAGAGTCTGGATCATGTCTTGCTATCACAGAAGATTTACTTCACAGTAAGGTGCAGCAGATGATGACTGAGACTGTTTGTTGACAAGAAATAAAATATTTTATAAATCCATGCATAATACAGGGTTAACTTGCCATGCAATGCAATTCTGGATTAAGCTGACTTCCTCCAAACCTTCCTGTAAGCTTCAGTAGCTTTGAAAAACATTTCTGAAAATACATCTGAAAATAATACTTCAAAGCAACATGTCAAACAAAACAGCAAATTTAAAGAGTGGTTCTGGAGCATACCTAGGAAAGTCAGCTCAGTCTGACTTTCAGAATTACTGGTTGTCATGGTTTAACCCCAGTCAGCAACTAAGTGCCTGCTCTTGGTGAAAAATTTCTTTGTCTAAACAACTTTAGATCTTTTAGCACGAGCCAGTTAAATTGTGAGAAAGGATACCACTGCAAAAACAAATATGACTGATTCCTTAAGAGAAAATAGTTCTCCATATAGTGTTCAACTCCAGAATTAAAAAGCCAGGGAAGTTCAGGAATGTGTGTGTGATTTAGTGTTCCTAACAGGGTTTTTAATAAAACATTTTGGGCTTCTAAAATAGTTTTCTTTATCCTCTTGTGATAAAGAAATAATTACAGTACAGCCTCTACTGCCCACAGTGAATTTTTTTTAAGAATTAAAGGAGAGAAAAAGAGGCAAATTTGAATGGAATCATAAAAAGAAGGGATTTCTGTGCTATAGTTGGCAGGAGAGTGTAGCTTGGATGGTGGTCTGCGTGGAGGCCTCATGCTGAGAAGGCAGCTGAGAGCTGGCTGCAGATGCTGGGGAGGGACGGAAGTAGTAACCAAAGCTGCAGGTCTCTGGGCCTATGAATGCCCCCAGGGCTCTTGAAGAAACTGGTGGCTGCAGCCAGCTACACTGGTGACTGCAGATGGAGAAGCACCCCCCTGATGAGCTGGCATGGAATCTGTGGGTATGTGCTGCCTTACAGGAATCCAAAAGGATTTGAAAAATATTTGTGACCCACCCAGCTGACTGTCACTGCCTGGTGCTTGAATGATGACTGGTGACGTTTCTGCAAGGTTACCAAGGCAGTAGAGCTACTACAATCTGTGTCATTCCCCTGATGCAGAGTCATTCTGAACAAGAGACAAAAAAGAGATAAAGGAGAAGTCTCTTGAATATCTCAGGTTGCCAGAATATCAATTCAAGAAAAAACAAAACCAAAGCCAACCAACCAAATATAACCACACACAACTCTCCACTCCCAAAATTGACAAGATAGAAGTAAATACTTTAATTGGCTTATCAGACACTGATGAGAATATTAATATTATAGAAGTGAGAAATACACGGCTTGATAAAGTAGCAACAAGGCATATTTATTTGTATAGAAGTGGTCAGTAATATAGATAAATGACACAAAGTATGTGTCCTGGGGATTTTAGAGAAAATGAAACTGAGAAGAAATATGAAAGTAGTCTTTAATTATGCACATGAAGGCTGCAAAGAATAATTGAACAAGCTCTTTGCAAAGACCTGGATGAAGTGGCTTATTTATTGAACACATATAATTTATATGTTCGGTTTTGGGGGTGATTAAGTTGGCCCATTCACCTAAATAAGGCCAGTAAATTCTCCTTGTCAAGTAAGATGACACATCATGACATCAAGTTCCCTTTAAGCCCCTACCTACTATCACTCCTAACCTCTTCTCCAGCTTTTGTCACCCACATGATCTCTCCTTCCTTCATCCTTAGAGTCATGACTTCCACAACAATCATTTTATTAACTGATTAATGTCCAATTAAGTTGATACAATAGTTTGAGAGATTACAAAAGGAGAAATTAGTCTAGATTTGAGGAGAAGCTTTCTACCAGCAGTGGGAATTGAGCACTAGAATGGTTTAGGTGGTAGGCCTATTGTGTTCCCAACTTAAAAGTAGAGCTGCACAAGCATATGTCAAGAATGATTCAGCGGTGGTCAGTTCTGCATTAAGATGCTTTAGGTTGCTACCAGCTCCAAAAAGCTCCTCTCCAGTGAGACACTGCAGTCACCAACCTTGACATGCGATTCAGGACTTACAGAGGTCCTAATGCAGAATTCAAAACTGAGTATCCTGCCCTTTTTATAGTCTTTACTTCTATTACTGCAATTGTCCAATAGCTATGCTTTTATTTTGAAGGCCTTGCCTGATGAAGTTGAACACAGACCTGCGTGCATTTCTCAGCTCCAGCATCACTGTGTCTCTCAAGGCTGCGGCACTCCCCCTGGCTCCAGCAGCCCTTGTCTCTGGCTGTGTCCTGGGTTCAGCAGTAGCAGTCATTTTTCTCTTTCTTAGTAGCTGGTGCAGTGCTGTGGTTTTGAGTTTCGGCCTGGGAACAGCGTTGATAACACCGATGTTTTTAGTTACTGCTCAAATGTTTAGTCTGAACAAGGACTTTCTGAGCCTCATGCTCTACCGACTGAGGTAGGGAGGAGGGGAAGCCGGGAGGCAGCAGAGACAGGACACCTGACACAGTCTAGCCAAGGAGGTATTCCACATCACAGCATGTCATGCCCGGGGTGTGAACTGGCAGTTACCCGGAAGGGCGAGTGGACTGCCAGGGGACGGGCTGGGGTGTCGGTCGATGGGGTGGTGAGCTGTTGTATTCTCTTCCCTTGTTATTTCCTTTATCATTATTATTATTGGTGGTAGTAGTATTGATTTGTGTTATACCTTAGTTACTAAACTGTTTTTATCTCAACCTGTGGGAGTTACATTCTTTTCGATTCTCCTCGCCATCCCTCCGGGAGCTGAGGGGGACTAAGGGGGAGTGAGAGAGCGAGCTACCTCCTGGGGCCCCTTCCAACCTCTATTCTCTTATGATCCTACAATGATTGGCTTATCAAGGGCCAGAAAGATGGCCTGAGGGCTGGATAACATCTCTGACGAAGACAGGATGAGAGACCTGTGGCTGTTCAGCCTGGAGAAGAGAAGGTTCCAGGGAGTCACATTTTTAATCTGCCCATATCTAAGCAGAGCCTACAAGAAGTCTGGAGAGGGGCTTTCTACAAGGCTGTGCAGTGACAGGACAAGGGGGAACATCTTTAAGCTTTAAAAAAGGATATTTAGCTTGGACGTTTGGAGGAAGTTGTTCCCTTTAAGTGTGGTGGGACACTGGCACAGGGTGCCCTGAGAAGCTGTGGCCGCCCCATTCCTGGCAGTGTTCAAGGCCAGGCTGGATGGTAGTCATGTCTGAGGCAGTGCTATGTCCAGCTCTGATGTTCACAAGGGATGTCAGATTAAATCCAACTTGATTGTAAAGTTCTCTACGTATACTCATGACTTAGATGAGTCTGGGCTACACAAGAGAGGCTCAGCATGGCCTTAGAGTCATTTTGACTGTGTTGTTTATTTACTGGCATAACACTGCTGAGGTTTTTGCTATAAAATATTCTTTGTATGACTGAAAGAGTATTGAAACAGGGAGAAGTTCTCAGATCTTTGCAGCTTAGTGCAGAGCCAGGAGACC
Organism: Coracopsis vasa; assembly: GCA_026283785.1. Taxonomy (NCBI): domain Eukaryota; kingdom Metazoa; phylum Chordata; class Aves; order Psittaciformes; family Psittacidae; genus Coracopsis; species Coracopsis vasa. The sequence continues at coordinate 30,302 of JANHGB010051378.1, forward strand.
TGCAGTGTCCTTCAGTCCTTTCCCATTTGCCATCTGATTAACAACACTTGTGTACTTTGCCTTCACACACAAACTGATTTAAGAACCCCACAAACTGCTGTCATTTAGTTACTAGTAGCACTGAGCAGTGTGTAGGAAGGTGAAAGAGGGTGGAGGGAAGTCAGGAAGAAGCAGGGTGGTGGTTCAGGGTGGTTCAGGACTTTAACAATCATAGAGTCATAGAATGGTCAGGGTTGGAAAGGACTTTAACTGTTCCAACCCTCTGTCATGGGCAGAGACATCTTCCACTTGACCAGGTTGCGCCAAGCCCCTTTTAACCTGGCCTTGAACACTGCCAGGGATAGGGCAGCCACAGCTTCTTTGTGCCACCTGTGCCAGTGCCTCACTACCCTCACAGGGATGAATCTGTGCTTTATGGAGTTTTTGGTTGCTTTGTATGTAACAAACAGCTCCCCCCAGAGCTGGAATCAGCAATACCAAGGATACTAAAACACTCTACAATTTCCCAAAGGCATTAAGAATTACTTCCCCCAGACTTCACAGCTCGCATTAATGAAGTTTAAGACAAGTGCTCTGAACTGGTACTTCTCTAGCGATGAAATAAGAACAGTTACTGCTGCAGAGAAAAGCACAATGAGACATTGTGTTTGACATGCTGTTAGAACATCATTGATCCATTCTGTAAATTCTTCAGTCCAAGCTGGCATTAAGCAGGCCCTGGAAAGGGATAAATTACATGATGACTACACACGTCTTTCCTGCTTTGAAGTATCTCATCAAGCCGCGTGTAAACTAATCAAAGATAACTATAGGGGTCAGCATGGCCCAGCAAAAGAAACATGCATCCAACAGCTTCTCTTTCCCCCACCAGCTTTGGTATGTTGTATTAAAATTAACCTCTACCATTACTTCCTCCTACTACTTCTCTGCATTTTCCTGGATTAGTGCTTCTCTTTTTGGAATTTACACCAGCGATTTTCAAAACAAGAGTACAAATAGGACATCTCATTTTCAAGAATAGTTGGGTATCTGGTGAAGAAACATCTACTCTGGCTAGCAGGGACAGTGAAGCAGAATGACAAAAGTAGCAGTTACCCTGAAGAAGTGAGCACTGATATCATAGGAGAGTGCATACCCTCTGGAATGGACATTCTTCTGTGGGAAGAGGAGAGATGAAAAAAAAAATCATTCCTTCCCTTTTGAATTATGATTTTTTTTGAACATTTTGGGTGTCTGGCCCAACAGAACTCAGCTCAAAATCACCCTGTGAGCATCAGTTCAGACTGCAAAAACTTTGTTTCTATATAAAGCAACACCACTGACTAGGTGGTGATTTACAGTCCAGCACCAGAAAGCAAATCAGATGGCCCTGCTTACCACATGTGGACGGCAGAAGCAGTTTAAGTCTTGGAATGATTGGAGGTTTTTGGCTGTGCCTAACATGACTGTGGAAGAGGGCTTGAAAAGGCCAGTCAGGATGAATAAACAGAAAGGACAGCTATCCTCAGAGCACAAAACAGTGCCTTGAGGGACCCATAGGTCAGCTGATCTCCCAGGAAGCTGGAGAGATCTGCTTATCCTCCTGTGTTACTTACACTAGAGAAACATTTGACGGATGACACACAAGACAGCATCCCGCAGGCTGCTACACTCGTGTGCACACCACAGACATACACTGTCATGAACAACACAACTGGAAACACTCCAACCACTCAAGAACTGGCCAAGCCACCACCAGGCTACTCTGTGATCACCCACTGGCGGTTCTGCTTCTGGACTGTGCACTCCCAGCTCCAACTACTGCTATGCTGGCTGGCTCCACCCTAGATTTGCTTACACTATTTCCCAAGGATTCTCTCTCTGTAGCGTAAAATGCCACCACAATTCCAAATGAACAAACTCAAAAGTCATCATCCTACAGCAGAGTGCTGAGAGGAACTCTGTAGAGCTAGGGGCTGTGAAGTCTTGAGCTCGATGAGTTGAATGT
>JANHGB010051378.1:42682-53049 GCA_026283785.1 Coracopsis vasa
CTCTTAGTCTTTCCTCATACTACAGGCTTCCCAGTCCTTTGATGATCTTTGTGGCCCTTCTCTGGACTCTCTCTAGCCTGTCTATATCTTTTTTGCATAGCAAGGACCAAATGCCTATTGTATCTTGAGCTATAGAGAGTATCACTGAATTTATCAGAGAAGAGTGGGGGAAATTACGTAAGGAAGCTCAATTGCATGAACGATGCTAAACCTAGGCAGCCAGTCAGATTTAAAAAAACTCCACAAATGTTTAAAAAGAGTGCCAGGAGGCCTTTGCCAGTCAGCATGGAGTACATGAGGGCACAGAACAAATTGGTCAAGTCTAATTGATTGCTTCTGTATGTTAGGGTGTCTATGGACTGACCTCATTCACCTAGCTGAATCAGCCTGGAAACTTACTAACTTCTTGGAAATAAGAAGATAAAAGCCCATTTACACTGCTGTTATCCATTGTGTATTTCTACTGCTGTTGGAAATTTACATTAAATACAAAAAGAATTCATAAACCATTTTGTTAGACATTGTCAGTGGCACGGACAAGGGGTACTAGCAGCAGCAGCCACTGTGGTATCATAAAATTATAGAATCAACTATGCTGGAAAAAACCTATAAGATCATCAAGTCCAACCATTATGTTCTGTATTAGGTGTTGTTCTTGTCAGTGATGGTGCTGGTGAACTGAGTAATTAATTTTTTGGGCCAGTTTGTATATTACTAATAGAAAACATTTTGCAGTTTGAGAACTCCCAGTATAGACTGTGTTAAGTCGGATCTTGTGGTATACCTGGACCTTAAAGATCCTGCTTCCAAGATTTTCAGAAACAGAGTGCCTTAACAAGGCAATATAGAAATAGAGATTAATAATATTATTGTAGTTTGCAGATTTCAAGAAAAGTATTGTCTCTAATACAGTGGGAAAAATATATTAAAATATTACTTTAAAATTAGTATGTAAGTTGGTATCAATCAAGTTGAAAATGAAAGTTAAAGTTTTTCAAAATTTCAAGGAAAAAGTTAAACTGTCTGAATTAAGGAGATGCCATTAATTTAAAATATCCTTTTCTTGTTTAAAACTTCACTCTGCGTAAAAATTTGCTCTACATATGTCTAAAGCATAGTTCCTATTTTTTACTTTTTAAGTTAGGGGTTTTTTTTACAAGTTTGGCTTCCTATATTCTATGTGTGGGAACCTGTGGAAGAACAGTAAAAGAAAATGGAAGTATCTGTAATTTTAATTGCAATTTAACTTTTTACTAAGATTAAATTTCAGGAATTGCTGTTTAAAATAATTACTTTGGAAAGAAACTGAGCCTAGCAGTATATTGGTAATACCTTGTAATTAGAAACGTTTTCTTAAAAAGTTTTCCTCTGAGAACTTTTTAAGATGTTATTGTTTAATAGTAATGTAATTCCTATTGGTTTTCTTGCATTTGTAAAGAAGAAGACAGATTCTGGGAGGTAGTGGAGTTTATGTAATCAGCTAGTCTGTTTTCCAGAGAAGACACAGTCTATTCCCTGGCTTTCTACTGAAGTACAATTTACTCAGCGACTTGTCATGTCCAAGGTTCTTAGTAATTCCTGAACTTTTAATGTATCTCAAGATGTATTTTTTTCCACTCTAGCAACAAAGTTATACTAATAAATCTTTGCCTACATTTTGAAAAAGATGTGGCAAGTGTCTTACCTTTCTGTTGCTTGTTAGAGCAGCATATGTACACAAGAGCAGATTTTTCAATGCACTGACAAGAAATAATATGATGCAACAGCACTTTGTTCAACCTTTGTACCTGATGAATAAGCAGGCAGTGTAAAAAAAATAATAAACCTAGAAGATTCTTAGGAAAAGATTGACTAGGTTGAGCAACATCTTATAATCATCTTGGATTTAATTGGATCTGCAGCCAATAGGGAAGTCTAATAGTAGTATGCTCAGGTGTCAAGTTCCAGATCATATAGAAAGTACTGAGTTGAAATGCAACAAGGAATTTACAAGCAAGTTTGGTTATAATCAATTAAAGATATGCTGGAGACAGCGAAAGACTTGCATTTTCTTCATGTGATCAGTCACCAAATGAAGAAAATGTCAAGATATTTGCATACTGAAGTAAGGATTTCTAGTAAAGTTGGTGTTAATTCTTGTGGTCTGGAAAAACATCAGAAGAGCTGCAGGGTGTGATACATAAAGTTCATTGTTTGCAAAGAATTGCAAGCACTTAAGGACACGTGTCTGTTTCATTTATTTTCTACTAATTTCTAAGAAATTCCTGGAGGCTAGTCAGTTAAGAACATAGCTAAAGAAAATTTACAAAAAATCCTGAGACTATGAAGTGTGTACCTTCCTTCCCTTCACAGTTCGTGAAAGATTATTTCAACTGTGTGCTTGTTTCCAAGTGATTTCTACAACTAAGAATGGCAAAATCAGCTGAATACCTGCCTTTGAGATTTAGAATCATAGAATCATTAGGGTTGGAAAGGACCTTAAGATCATCCAGTTCTAACCCCCCTGCCATAGGCAGGGACACCTTACACTAGACCATGTCGCCCAACATTCTATCCAACCTGGCCTTGAACACCATCAGGGATGGAGCATTCACAGCTTCCTTGGGCAACCCATTCCAGTGCCTCACCACCCTCGAAGTAAAAAACTTCATCCTTATCTCTAACCTGAACTTCCCCTGTTTCAGTTTAAACCTGTTACCCCTTGTCCTATCACTACAGTCCCTGAAGAAGAGTCCCTCTCCTGCATCCTTGTAGGCCCCCTTCAGATACTGGAAGGCTACCATGAGGTCTCCATGGAGCCTTCTTTTCTCCAGGCTGAACAGCCCCAACTTTCTCAGCCTGTCTTCATACAGGAGATGTTCCAGCTCCCTTATCATTCTCATGCTCCATGTCCGTCTTATGTTGAGGACACCAGAACTACATATAGTACTCCAAGTGGGGTCTCACAACAGCAGAGCTTGGGTAATTAGTCTGTGATTTGTATTTAAAACAGAATTCTAAATAGAGGTCAAGCTAAAAATATGTATGCTTTATCAAAATGTTACTTAAAAAAATAGGGAAGTGATAAAACTGCCAAAAAGCACCTTTAGGACAGGATTCAGTTGCCTGTTGCCATTTTAGGCGCTATGGAGCACCTGGCCGGTGAGACTTCCCATCTGCTTCTGTGGGTATGTGTGGATCTGCTGTCAGGCTGGGGTTATACCAGGTAGCCACACTACCCTGCAATACCCTAAGGACTCTAAAACGGTGCTAAGGTTAGGCAACAATATTCCTCAGTCGAAGTCCTATTATCTTAAACCACAATAGGCACAAGTCAAATTCCTGTGCTGGCGGGCACTACTGCTCTGATGGTTTTTATGGGTGTCTATCCAAACGGAAGAATTCCCCATTTTCAGATGTAAAGGCCAGGACAGAAACTGTGTTTGCTCTCTTAAGCTACATATGCTTCCGAAGTTGAATCATGCTGTTGAAATGGCATCCGAGAGTGCAAACAGATTGGCTGCATGTCTTTCTTAAAAGCATGAAAACTCAGTTTCCAAAAATATCATCTATAAAAAGGGGTACACTAAGTTTTGGACAAATATGTCTCCTTATAGATGCTTAGAGAATCTTAAAATAGGAAAAAAGCTACTCTTAGAAAAAGGTTCGCGTTTCAAATATATGGATTCCACAAATTTCTCATGTGAAGTCTTACGGTGTTTAACTCTTTTTTTAGTTAGAAACATCCTACTTATATATACTTTAGGTTTTCCTTGCTAAGACAAAAAAATGGTACTTCTGGTGAATGTGTTAGCTATCTCTTTACAACTGTCTTTTCCACAACTATAAACTATGTAATATAACTTAAAGGTATCTTTTCTTATGCAGAACAAGCCCAGTTGAAATATTTCTGAGGGATCACATTAACTTATTATTCATGATGCTCACCTCTAGGCTTCCTGCAGCTTATTTTTTACACCACTGTCAAGCATGAGGTCCAAAGCTGATGCAAAGTGAGAGCAAAACAATGATTTCTCATAAGCTACACTCCAGCTAATACAGTGAATGACTACTGCTTTCTTCCCAATATTGCTTTTTTTGCAACAGTTTCTCATAGCTGACTCTCTCTCTCTGAACGTATGTTCCGTTAAAACCTCCAAACTTTTTCTACCAACCATCTATGTCACCACCTTCTTTTTTTAAAGTGGTGTTCTGTGCTGTTCTCATTCCTATTATTTCAAACTCACTTTTATCAGACCTGAGGATATCCATCTTTGAATTTTCATCTGTTCTGACCCATTAAGACAGAATAAAATCTAGTTACATACTGTACCTGTTGAGGATGTAAAATCACATTTTGACAATTTCAAGAAAGGTCTCCTGGATTTGTTCGTTTGTTGGTTTGTTTTTTTTTTCTATTATTTTAATTTTATTTTATTTATGATTTATCATGTGTGTAAGATGTCCAACCACCTCTTTTCCCAAACTGATTTGAGGCAAACCTCTCTTTTGAAACTCTGTTTTTTCTTCCCTTAAACACTTGTAATGTATCTGCCTTCTCTTTTAGAAGATCATGAGCACATTCTTCACAATGTTGTCTTCTCCTTTTCCCAGTCTTTCTTTCTTGAACAGCCTGTACTCTTTTCTATCAACACTTCAACCCTTTGATTTATCCTATGAAGTCTCTGTCTTGCCAATTAAGTTATAGCTTTGTTTGTGTAGCAAGACATCTTGTTCTTTCTGTTTATTCCACATACTCTTAGAGATACCCAAAATGTCTGGCTAGCAGCCCTGGAATCCTGCCTCTTGTTTCCTTTTATCTCCCAATTGAAAGATCCCATTTGTTTTCTAGATTTCAGGTCCTTTGCCAGGTTGCCAACCTTATAAATATAGGTAAAGGTTCAACTCTTTCAGAAAACAAAGACGGGATCATTGCTTATGTTTTCCTTCTACTCTTCAACAAACTTTGCTATGCCACTGCTGTCATAATGCATTTGCTGTGTAATTCTAAGGATCAAGATTCCATTATCTGATTTTGTGTGTCTATAATGCTGGTATAGAGCGAAAAGCAATCAAGTGTGGATTCAAGTGCCTGTGCATGGGTGTCCAGTGCCCTGTGAGATGTCACACAGTCTAGTCTAACCTCCAGAAAGGTACAGGTCAGCTGGAAGATGAGTTCCTCAGCAAGGCAAGGCAAGACAAAAACTATCTGTTCACTTTCTGCAGCTGCCTTGGATAGCCTTGGGAACGTCAAACAGCATGAGGAACCTCTGCTTTGTTGTTTGCCCCCTTCAGCAGAGTGCTTAGAGACTATTTAGCTCATCCAGAAACCAAAACCCACATTCAAAACTGAAATTTTCCCTAGGCTCCCATGACTCTATTGAATATATTTCCATTGACTTGATGGGTGCTTACGACATTCAGCAGTTCAAATGCATACACCTAAATTTAGCTGCTTTTAGGTCTGGAGCTGAATCCCACTCCAGCACTGGGTTTGATCTGCTAGACCGGTGTCTTCCTAAAACCCCTACACTGAAATAAAAATCTCAAAAATGAAAGAGCTGGGTTTTCTGAAAGAATGTAAGTACTTTACTGGGAAGCACAGACATCTCAAACTAATCATGGAGAACAAAACTAAACGGCTTTGAAAAACACCAGAATTCAATGGATGTCATTCTACTATTCGTTTAAAAATTGCAAAAGAAAGCAGTGAACCTTAGTCCACCAATTGCCATCCTGATGTCAGAAGAATAAGCTTAAATCATTCCAAAACTCTGGGCAGGAGAAGAAAGGAGAAAGAGTTTGCATCATGTCAGTAAAAATAACAGATGTGAATTCTGGCGAACTGACAAAAGTAGGTAGGTAAAGAAAGTTTAATTGCTTGGTGTCCACTAAAACGATGAATTGTTGGGGTTTAAATGGTAATGAAATGGGAAGTCTGCCTGGAATTCGGCGTACTTCTAATGTAAGTTGCAAAAATAAAATTAAATAGCAATTTAACTGCCTATAAAGCTAAGGGACCTGCTTCCATCTATAAAACTACAACCCCCAAATATCCCCCCACCTTAATAATTTGGAAGTCTGGAAAAGTCAGACAAGGACCTGCTTGTCATAACTTGTCATAATTTGCTCAAGGTTGAGCAAATACCAACATTTGGTATTGGATTTTTTTTTCCAGTAGTTCACTTGTGTTTGAATCTATCTTTTATTTTTTTTTAACCTTTAAAAGAAAATAAGCTAAAAAAAGAAATGAAGAAATATAGTTAAATATTCTAGTTGACCTGGCATAGAAAAACAGCCTGAGTCTAAAGGTGCCCCAGCTGAGGTCAGTACTTGCCTGCTTTAAGGAAAGCATTACTATTTATTCACTTCCCTGGATTAATGTCTTTTCCTCTACTTCTCCTTTCCCTTGCGTGTTCCTGCCTCTCTCTTCACTCATGACCCTTTTCCACTACTAAACCTTTACAAGAACAAAAACAATTTCTGTGCTAATAAATATTTGACACAAAAATGAAGGATTTCTGCTTTTCCCCTCCCCCACTCTTTCACAAATTGTGTTCTTCAGTCGTTCAATAAAAGGAATCTCTTTTTGTCAAGTGTTGGAAACTTGAGTTTTGACTAATGGTATTTAAGTACATAAATGGCAATATACTGACTTATGTGGAAGGCACGACTTAATAGTATGGAATGCCTGATGTGGGCTGGCAAGAACAATTTACAGCTTGCAAAAAGTTCTGGCTGGGAGAAGTGCATGGCCTGTAACAATAGAACTAACAGAATTATCTTGTTACAGATTTAATAAATTAGATTAATACAGAGAAAAAATAACAATCCTTATGCTTTGCAACAATGTACTCTCCAAAACAAACAGAAAACTTTTTAAACTGCAATGAAATATACTATTGTACTGTGTGATCTAACATTTTATATCATTGTTAATGACGAATAGATCAGTAGAACCATAATTAAAATCATATGAAAATTCTAGAAACCTGAGGAAATCTTCCTCCATAATCCTAAATGAATAAAAATCAATATGATTTTTTTAATTAATTGGCTAAGATTATTTTAAATAATTACTCTAATTTTCCTTCTTATGTGTAAATCTCCATCTTAGTGAGAAATTGATAATCCTTTAAACTTTCATACTACTATTAAGAAAAGCTGTCATTAATAACAAAAAGAAAAGATGCTGAGACATAGGAATATTATTGGTCCTTTTACCTGGTACTGACTGAGCAAATCCGGTTAAAATTTCTGCATAGCTTTTGCTTTCCTCTTTCAAGATAATGAACCATCTTTCCATATAAGCCAACTCAGCTTTAGTGGTTTGGGTAAAGTTATGAGGATTCATATCTGCTGCAGGTGTTCTTACCTGTACCTATCAATATTAGAAGGCTAAATAACTTAGTGTTTTCTAAATGCTCAAACTTGCTCTTATTTTTCAAGCCTTCTTTAGTATTTTATTTTCTGTTTGTAGGAGTACATGAAATGGAAAAACAGATACACCCTAGTGATATTTGCACAAACTGCAAGAAAAAGGAGAAGACCTCAGTCTGCTTGATATTTTGGATATGTAAGATTTAGCTAAATTGCAAATGGTCAGCTGCTGGGCATGCATCAGTAGGTGTGCTGAGGAGAATGGTGTAACATGTGGGTAGAATGGAGAAGATCCCAAGGTGGACTCTAATTTGGTGGGATGTAGTGAGCAAATTAAAGTAAGGTCCAGTCATGCTGTTGTCATATAACCTTTGAAACAACGTGATGTGTTTCACAGAATGTTTATTTTTCCCCCTATACCTCACTCTCCCTGCTACAGTACTTACTGCTGAAAATAATTGGCAGCCACCTATGTGCTATGAATAAAATATACTACCATACACTCGGATCATTGCAAAGATCCAGACGCACTGTCCTGAATCAGAGAAAAAAGAAAATCTATTTACTTCATTTTCATCTGAGTAATGCCACCGAAATTTTATCTGAACATTAGTTTAATCGGGAATTATAAGCATTGGCAAGACCCACAGGAGACTGCTAATGGGTTATTACATGTAAAATGCCAGAAAGCATAAAGTACATCGATAGTGCCATGTTGTATTCATCTCTGAAAAGAAGAAATCTCACAAAGATACACATAAAAAGACAAAGAAAATACCATTAATTATAGAGGTGTCTGCTCGTAAAAAAAATTTGAACATTATACTCAGAACTTGGCTTCTCAAGATCTAATAAGGAAATATATAGGGAAAAAAATACTCTCTGCGCTGGGACATGAACATCAAATCCTTCTGAAAGGAACTCTTGCCTATAGTTCCAATATGTAGTAACGCAGTGCAATCTTGGTAATGCTGATAGCATGCACAAGGGGTACAAATGATAGAATCATAAAACGGTTTGGGTTGGAAGGTACCTTAAGGATCATTTAGTTTCAACCACACTGCCAAAGGTAGGGACACCTTCCACTAGGACAGGCTGCTTAAAGCATATTCCGGTAATAGGTAGATCAGCTCACACTAACAATTACAATACAATCTAGTGGTGTGGCTTTTTCCATGCTTCACTGTGGTCTCTCAAGCTGACTTTGTACTAAGGTGCCTCTCCTTACCCAGTTATCTCTCCTTGCCTTTGTCTGGAGGTGCATGTGTGAGTCAACATGTGTGTGTGTTGCATACATATGCATACACGTGTGTGTGTACTAGAATGACTGGCTCAGCTTCCCGAAACAGCTGCTTTTGGCATTTGATCTGTATTTGAATGAACATGAGTGGATCTCACGAGTTCACCTAACATCTCTCAGGAAGACCTGTCACAGCATACCTGTATTGCGCACAGCTCAGCAGCACTCGGCTGTTTACTGAGCAGCTCCCCAAAGGCACTACATTTCTGCTGAAATCGTAACAGTAACTAGGTGGGGGCATGTGTAAAATACGTGTGCCTGTGGTTCACACAGCAGACTGATGCAGAGGTTCGATGCTGCAACCTTTCACATCCCGGAGGAGACTCAGTCTGGCACTTTCACTGCTCAGCTCTTGCTGCACTTAATGCTGTGTAGCTGCATCCTTTCCTTTCCCTCTGCTCCCCGCGGAGGTCTTATGCCTGTACCAACAGCTGCCGTCCAGAGCAGTGTAGCTGGCAGATCCTTAACATTTGCTGTAACGGCATTTGCAGGTTCGCCTGCTTCGTCAAGCGCTCCACGGCTCAGTGCGCTGAAGTCTCTGCAACAGACACGGGTGAAGCTCGGCACGACGGATACTCTTGCTCTTTTCATTTTTCGCACACACAGGCACAGAGCTTGTTTCACCCCCCACCTCCTCCGCCTCCGCGGGAGCCTGAAACGTGGAAGCAATTCCTACACGGAGACGGGCACAATCAGAAGCGGGTGGAGTGCTGCCTTGTGCTCTAGGGGCAGGAGGGGCTTGAGGCTGGCAGGGGTGTTCGCCCGGGCGGCGGCGGGATACCGTGGACTCTGCAGACGGTGGCAGGTGACCCGCTAAGCTCCACGCCTGCACCGTGTCCAGAGCCAGCACGGGGCAGAGTCTAAACGGGTCTCAACACGCCCCCCCAAAAAAAACGGTCTCCGCCCTTTGCGTCTTTTTCGTACCATTTCTAAGCTTGTGCATTTAAATTCTGCCCTGATTTTTTAGGGAAAGGACAAGTAAAGTGAAAAAATGGTGTCTAGCCCCATTCCCTCCGCTCCTTTATAATGAATCCCGGATGAGGCTCGGTCCCGCGCAGCCCCCCGTTACCGCCCAGGCCGGCCTGACCCCACTGCACCGGGCGAGGCTGGGTCAGCACAGGGGCAGGAACCTACGGCGCTGGACGGTGAGCGGAGGGAAGCACCCCGGCCCGAGCCTCGGCTGGGCGGCATCAGCAGAGCTCTCGCCGCGCCCCAGGCGGGAGCATCGCGAAAGCCACCGAGACCAAAGCTCTGCTGCGGGCGGAAAGCGCACCGGAGAACTGCCCTCGGCAGGCAAGGGGGGACTCACACAGCCCCTGATGCGATCGCGTGGAGCGGTCTCGGTCTTTCTCCGCTGCAGAGAGGTATGCTAGCAAACTTTCCGTGCAGCCGGCCGCCGCTCGTTGATGTGTTTGTGAGCGATCCCGTGCTTCGCATGTTCTCGGCTCAGCTACGAGCCCAACCCCAGCTCTAGGTAGGCGTCCTTCCCGGGAGGCATCTGGGTGAACCCTGAGCCGCTAAGCACTCGCGAAGGGGCAGAGCGGCCGGGGCCGGGTTGCCACCTGCGGCCAGCAGGCGTTGGGCATAACTGTCGCGCTGGCTGCAGTCGTCCGGGTGCACACTGAGTAAAAGCTGGTCAAACACCACCAGCCCGACGGCCCGGGTGTCAATGCGCCGCAGCAGAGGTGGCCCGCTGCGCTTGCTGCTG
>JANHGB010051379.1:10340-25736 GCA_026283785.1 Coracopsis vasa
ACAGGCAACTGCATACTGGTTAGAAACTATGAAAACCCCTTCAGCAGCTGGCACCAGTGCAGCAAGATGAGAGGGACTTCTATGCTGAAAGGGAATGCAAAATAAAAATTACATCTAGCTGAGGTCATTCCTTGCATGCTGTATCTTGGGAAAAGCGGGATTTCTCTGCTTTCCCTGCCATATTCCGAAATCCAACAGAAAAGCTTTTCATTTAGGTGGGCATCAAGGCAGAGCTGGATTGAGAGCGGTGTTAATTTTGCCTTGATTTTTGCCCTCCCTTTCTGGCAATCTTTGGGAGAAAAAAAAAATCTCCTGACATTTTTGTTTCCTTATTTGCTTGTCTTCTCAATATGTCAAGAAAGAGACAAGATTATAACACCATCCCTGCTTGCAGCAACACACATACATTTGCCATCCAAACAAGCTGGTTTCCCCCTTTTAGTGCAAGCTATCACATTTGCCCGAGTTATTACTATAGCTGTAGCAAGCCACGTCTTTTAACCAGCTTGTTTATGAGTATCCTTCCATTTCCGAATTGCAGAGGAGCTCTCCTCCTAAATACCCCTTTCTTTTCCAGGTAAGCTAATTTCTAGGACAAAATGTCAGAAAGCTCAACACATCCCTTCAATTACGGCTGTACAGATTCTCTCTGAGCTCCTGGACAATAAGTAGCTTTCAGGGAAGCATTAAGGAGATTTGCCCTCAAGGGTTTGCGTTTCAGTAGAGTGACAGCTATTTTTGTAAATATAAAATAAATAAAGAAGGGAAGAAAAGGAGGGGAAAACCATACATAACGCCTTCCCCCAGCCCCAGTAAAATAGGCAGATACGGGCTAGACAACTGCTTATTATCTGAGAACCTTGAATCAGATAGGAAAACCAGAGTTTGCAATGCCTTCAAATGTCACAGCATTATGATTTATACCAGTACACAGTGTACCATGCTTCATTATAGAGGGGAAAAATAAGGAAGATTGAATTACAGAGCTAATGTCTCCCCCCTTCTTTTTTTCAGCTGGCTTCGATCCGAGGCTGAGGATATAAAATACATCATTAGTTGTTTTTAAGCTTGTCTCTAATGATGAAAAAAATAATGGGGCATGAAACCCAGACTTAACAAAACAAAACTACAAACCACAGCATTTTACAGCCTTTACGTAAACATAATGTGACAATGCACTTCCTTTCATTCTCTGCTATGACAGTTAATTCCAGACCAGGAAAACTGTCAAAAATGTTTAGTTCTGCTTGGGTTGAGTTAATTACAGACCCTGGGGCTGTGTTGACTTTCTCCTGCTAATGGCACTGTGCTACAGGTAAAAATCCATTTGCAAGAATGTTTTCAGAGCTACAGATCTAATTTACTGAATATCAAATATTTATGCCATTGCAATTAAAGTGACAACGTTCCACCCCTCCTCACTGTGCAAGCCTGGGCTTTTTAATAGAATTTATTATACAGCAAACATTTGGTAAAAAGTTTTGTTCGAGCTTATAATGTGAAAGCTTTGAATATTTTATTGATTTGATTTCTTCTGCAGTCTATCCCTATCAACGCTGGAACGTTATGAACTTCTGCAGCACATAAGAGACCATTTTTTACTGTCAGAGCCTTATAAGCTCGCATGTAAAGGCTGGGGACGAAGGATGGAGGCTTCGTTCTCACTGCAGCTTTCCCTGTCACACAGGGATGAAGCTCCAGGACAAATGTGCCACAGCAGGAGCTGAAGCACAAGGGAACTCATTTTTCCTCATTAGCTAAATAGGTGAGTGGGAAACTCCTGCTTCTCATCCATGTGTGGGGTCAGTTGGACCTTCCCCTGTGCCGTGGGATGCCCGCAGCCACCCTTGTCACAGCGCAGGGGAGCGGTGCAGGCTTTAATGAGCACCCTGGCAGCCTGTGAGGCTGACGAGGCTCTCAGTGACGTAGGTGACAGCAGAGGGTGTCCAGGGGAGGGGTTTGCTTTTCCTTTGCTGTTTGGTTTTGGCGTCTGACAGCGGAGATCAGGGCCCTCTGAGCAGCTCCATGCAGCCGTCCACACTCTTACAGGGAGAAAGAATTTGCCCGCTTGCCCATTATTTGGCACTGTTTACCATAAACAGGGGGTAAGTGTTGTTATTTTGTCACATGGAGGGGTTGACAAACCTGCTCAGGCTTATTTGCTTTCACTGAAGAGGTCTTCACGTTTCACAGAGAGAAAATCAACAGCAAAACCAAAAGTTGGTTCTGAGCACATGTTTTAAAAAGCTGGGTTTGGTTAAAAACCCTAAAGACTTTCTGCAAAGAAAAGGGCTGTGTGAAAAGCAAGGAAAGAGGGTGATGGGCCACCAAAGGTTGCCTGTTCTGCTTCAGGAGGAGCCAATGGCTGCAGCATCCATATTAGCCCTGGTGGGTGGCCCAGAGCTGCTGAATTAGGGATGTTATTAGGGACATTCCCCATCTTCTTCATCTATTCAGCTACTTGGTGTCCACAAACTTGTGCCAGTTCTTTTTGACGCTGTTGATACCACCTCCCTCATCGCCTCCTTGGGACAGTCAGCTCTGAAAGTCTGCTGTTAAAGGCAATGCTTCCTCTGACTTGTTTTTGATCTCCCACCAGGATATTCAACCTGAAAACCCAGGATTTAGGCCAGGATTTCTAACCATGAGAGAAGAAGAGAAACCCAATTAGGACATACCCCAGCATGGGACAATTTATACCCTACCTGCCTCCAGCGTGTCTCTGTACTGCAGCAGTGAATGGGATGGAGGGGGCACAGCACATGGGACACACGGATACCTGCTGCTGGGGCAGCAAGAAGACAGCAGTGCTGCAGACACTACAGCCCAAATGAGTCCTCCCAGAACAAACGACAATCTCTGCTCACATCAACAGCTTCAGTTTGCCTGGCCATGGGCAAGCTCCCCTCTGGGTGAAGGATGCTCAGAAAGCACTTGGGTCTGGCCAGGCTCTGTGGCCACACTCCTGACAGCGCAGGGCTCTCAAGTGCCCACCACAATGATTATTGTGCTCTGCAAGTGCTTTGAGTCACTTGACCTTCAGCCTCCTGCCTCTCCGCATGCCTGAAACAGGCACTAATCACTTCAAACCCCAACCGCTGTCATTTCTTATTGCTTAAACACCAGCCCTGCCAGCTGCACACTTACATCCTCAGCATTGACTCAGCTAATGTAGCTGTCATTTAAGCACTAGTGATCTGCCAGGATTAATATTTGATATGGCAGCTATCGAGGGGCAGAAGCTCGTGGTTTTTCCTGGTCCTGAGCAGGGCTTGTGGCAGCTCTCAACCATGGACCTTTGCAGGATACAGGCAAGCAGCACATCCTCACGCTCTATGGTGTGAGATGGTCCAGAGCCTTCCTAGGGAAAGGCAAAAAGAGAACCCAAGAAGTGACACTGAAGCAATACAAAAGATTGATGGTGCTTGAAGACAGGCACTAAATCTCACTCCCTCCTCTCCTCCAGCTCGGTGCCTGCTCAG
Organism: Coracopsis vasa; assembly: GCA_026283785.1. NCBI lineage: Eukaryota > Metazoa > Chordata > Aves > Psittaciformes > Psittacidae > Coracopsis > Coracopsis vasa. The sequence goes on from JANHGB010051379.1 coordinate 13,823, forward strand.
CTCCCAGAGCACAGCATGGCCACAGTAAAAAGCGAAGGATGAGAGCAGATGGGAAGAGCCCCACTCATCACTTGTGCTGGCCAAGGGCTACAGGAGCTGATGCAGGAAGAATCCACGTGAGTCATCCAATGGAAACAGCACCAGCATCCTGAACTGTGGAGTTCCTTCAGTGAAACTAAGTAGTCTAGACCCAAACTTGCCCTGGAGCTGATGTCCCATCCTTCCAAGCTTCCTTATCTCTGGACTGCTTCAACATATCCTAACAGTCAAAATCACATGGTGATGGAACAAAGGCAGGTGTCAGAGAGCAGATGTGGGGATGCCATGGACACATGGTCATCCTCTGGGGCACTGGTCAGAGCCTTTTTAAGAGGCTGCCCTGCCTTACATCAGTGCCTGGTCCCCACACTCCAGTGCCTGGAGAGCCCTCCTGAGCTGCCGTGGTGGGAAGAGCTCATGTTCTGCCTTTGTCACTGACTTGTTTTCATGCAAGTTTAATGCATCTCCTCTCTCTCCCTGGAAGTGAGCTGCCTCCAGTGTCCCTGCATGGCACAAAGCAAGGCTCCACAACCAGCAAGGATGAAACCAGCCCTGCCTTCTGCAGCCCTGCATCTCCTGCCTGGAACCGAGCAGCACAGAGGAGATAAGAGAGAAGATCTTTGGCTAAATCCTCCCCACAGGTGAGGCGTGTGTGTAACAAGGAGGCACTGCACTGCTGCTTAAATCACTGGGCCAGGGCTCAGGGGAGCTTGTCCAAGCTCTTACTGCACCGTAGGAAGCAGGCGGACTTAATGAAATCTTTCATTTGTCAGTAAATGCCACTGTATGAAGTGTAATTAATGGATTTATTAGAGCTGGATGTGGCCCAAACTGAAACACAAGCACTCAGGGAGCCGGCTGGGAGCAGTGTCCTCCACACCATTTAATTATAAGGTCAGTGGCAGAGCGGTGGGAGCTTTGCTGAGTCTTCACTCGGGAGAAATCTTGCCAGCTCAAAACCTCCTCTGGTGAAGCAGTGGCAAGAGAGCAGAGTGTGAGCAGTGCAGGCAGAGAGGCAGAGTTCGCTCAGGCAGGGCTGCAGGTCAGTGAAGCCCTGGGATGGGGTTGCATGGCTGCCAGTGACAGGCAGGGCTGCTGGAGCCAGCAGCATGCCATAGAATCATAGACTCACAGAGTGGTTTGGGTTGGAAAGAACCTTAAGATCACCCAGTTCCAACCCCCTGCCATGGGCAGGGACACCTCACACTAGATCATGTCACCCAAGGCTCTGCCCAACCTGGCCTTGGATGCTGCCACTGCAGTACAGTGAGAATCCTGGGGTGACTCCACTTGGCTTGGCTAACAGGATGCTGGTTGCATGGACACATGTGGCTGTTGATGAATCTTGTTTTCATTGCATGGCTGTCATGTGAAAGGGGCTTCCACCTTACCCCACTACCTTGCTACCAGAGCCTCCAGTCAGTTAAAGGGTAGCCTTCAAGTACAGCCAACCCCTCCAGTTGGAGAACGTATTCAGGCAGGACATCTCAAACACCCATTTGGCTGCAGCAGAGTCGGATTTCCAGTTATTCTACTATGAAAGCAATAAATAATGGCCAGAAAATGTCTAGCAATGGCCAAGAGACAAAGACAGACACAGGCACAAGTCTCCTGTAACCTGCTACATCCCCAAATGAGGATGTGTATTCTCTACAGCGTATTTCAAAGAACCCAAAGCCCATTACGAGGAACAATCAGCAGCAGATTTTAATAGATGCATTTTGCACTCAGCTGTCACCATCTGTGTTTCCCCATTAGAAATGCAGAGTGAAGGAGCTGCACAATTACAGCTGGGAGTGTCTATGAGGCCCGGCACAGCTCTGTGTGCAGCCACCCCTCCTGTCCTCCTCAGGGGAGTCTGTCCTCCAGCATGGCCAGTGGCTGCTGGGGCCAGCCCTTGGGCAGACCCCATTCCCATCCCATGCACTAGGAGCGGGGCATCCTCCTGCATCCCTTGTCTGTCCCAGTTGGAGCTTTGGAGAGGTGGGACCTCCTGCAGGCTGTGGGGAGCCTGGTGATGGGGTGCTGGCACCGCACAAAGAAATGATGCACATTGGGGTTGAGGAACTTCCCAAGGAGATGTGCTCCCTGTGTGCCCCAGACCTCAGAGGCTTCCTATGCATGCTCACACCGACTGGTGAAGCCACAGAGCAGGAATTGTGGCTGCCCAGAGGAAGTTGTGCCTTTCCCTCCAGCCTCATGCCATGAGCCAAGGGTCAGACCACAGCACTGCCTTGGTGCCTGGGAGCTGCCCTGCATGAGGAGGGTCTGCAGAGCTCAGGCTGGGGGACAGGACCAACTGCACCCCACAACAGCCCCACAGCATGTCCAGAGGCAGGAGGGAAAAGGGTTGTGCCTTGGAGATGCCCAACCACAAAGGGGTTGCCAGCTCCATGGAGAGCTGGTGAAGGGGCTTGGCAAGGAGGGGGCCTGAGCTGGAGGAAGCTGACAGGATGTGGGAACCTCGAGCTGGCAGGATAATTACTTTTTTAATCAAGTCTTTTCAAAACATCTAATTTTATTACTTTATTCTTCCATTTCAATAGCAGGACGATTAAGATGGAATCTTCAAGGAATTCTTCACAACAGTAATAATGTCTCTTATCGCAAGAGGCAGTCTGTGCTCTGTCCTGCAAATTCTCAGCATTTGAATATTAAATATATTCAATATATCAAAAAACTCCATTTCATTCCAGAAAAATAATAATCAAAAAACCCCTACATATGACTTCAATTTTCCTCTCTTTCTGCTCAAAAATATATATTTAACTAACACCCAACTCTTTTCCCCTCCTCCTGGGGAGGGAGTCAGGACAGTGGGGGAAAAAACCCTGTTAGCCTCCAGGCCAGGCACTAGCTCAGATGGAAAACTGAGCTTCCCAGAGCTCTGATGCTACAGATCCCACTCAGAATGAGCTGCTTGGTCTGGAGGAGGTATGGGCTGGGCTGGTGACTCCCAGTGTGGTTGCTTAGAGGAAGCATCTCCATCAGATTTGGAGGCTGGTGTAGGGAGCAGGATGCCAGCCCTGGTCCCCTGCATAATGCTGGGACCCCAGCTGGGTTGCACTGTCCCTGCCTGCAGTGCTTCAACCCATTTCAGTAATGCCTATGTCAATGCTTGTTTTGATCACAAGAAGAGACAATGTCATCTAAATTTGGGGGTCATCAGAGTGCTCCCAAACAGCACAGTCTGTGTTTGCATCCGTGCTCTTTTCCAGGACTGTAAATGGTGAAAGAGAAAGTCACTGTGGAAGGGGACAGGAGAAGAGAGCGGCAGTCGCAGGGAGGGAGGAATGCGTTTGCTGTGTGATTCGGGTTGTTTATGACAGCTCAATGCTAAGCCTCCCTTGCAGAGCTCAGGCTGCTGGGCATGCAGGCTGAATGAAAGGGAAAGGAAAAAACCCAAAAGCCTTGTTTTGAAAAAGTGCACACGGAAATAAGATAAAATGTTGGCAATAAACACAGATGACCCTGAGCTACTGTCTCATTCCAAAAGCATGCATGCAATTTCCTAGCTTGTTTTGCTTTGTTTTGCTTTGCTTTTTAAAGGAAAGAGGTAAAAACAAATTCCACTGTGTCAAACATCCTTTGGATGATTTCCCTTCCTGCCCTGATTCTGTCTGGATCTGCCACAGAAGCTCCTGTGTAACAGACCTGAGTCTTCCTCAGGACAAAGCCCAGATCTCCATTGCCTGGTGCCTGTGATTAAGGATCTAAGGCTCTTGAAGGGTGAAGGATAACACGGGTGTTGCACTGCAGAAGCAATCCTCAGGACAGGCATATTTATTCCTGTGGTCTCCCATAGATAGGTTAACTTAGAGGAATTTGCTCTGCCTCAGTTTCCCTATCAGCAGGATGCCATCTTCAGTCCTCCGTTGGGTACCACTTCCCTGGGCTGGCTGCAAAACCAGCTGTGGGGAACCCAAAGGTGCACATCTGGCCTGTGGATGCCCATTTGCCATCAGTCTCCCAAACTCATGCCCATACACAGAATGAACTTTCAAGGCTTGATGACTTGGACAGAAATACCCCGCTTTCAGCAGTTGACACAACAAGGAGTCTGCAATACCATTTAGTTTTTAAGGTGAGCCCTGAATCGGGATCAGTTATCTAATGACATGCTTCTCTACTCTGTAATGGTTTCCCCTCTGCATTGCTACTCCCTTAAGATGAGTAATGTCAAATTGATGTCTATCTCTAATAGACTTTCCTCAGGCTCTCCTCACATTTGCTGCCTGAGCTGCTGGTTAAAGATGAGAAACTACCCGAGCCTGCCCAGCAGCAGTTCATCAACGACAGTTGTTTCATTAGTTGATGCAAACCCACTCAAAATACATTCTAATTAAACCAGGAACTGAAAACCATATGGTTTTGGAGCACTCCTATGCTGGTGGCACACTCTCCTCTGTGCTTTGCTTCCAGACCTGTTATTACTCAGTCCCCCGCTTTGTCACTGTAGATGTGGCATCAGACGATGTTGAATAAATAGCACTTTCATTAAAGTCTTTGGCAATCCAGCAGCAGATTGGATTAGTTGTTCCTCGAGGTTCTGTGTGCACATGAATGAGAAGGGAAAAGGGAAAAGAGGGAAAAAGCCATGACCTGCTCCAGTGCCACAGGTGGTGTGTTCCCACCCCGGCAAAGCTGGAGCCAGGATCTCTCCTCTCCTGGCTGGGTGCAGACTGGGGTGCCTGAAAAAGGGATTTAGAGGGATCAGGGCCCTTGGGGAGCTGCTGGTGATGGAGAGTGTGTGTGCTGCTGGCACTGCTCCTCTGCTGGCTTCTTCTCCCAGGAGGGGTTGGCACTCGAGGGCTCACTGCCTGGAGCCAAGCAAGCTTTTTGCAAGCAGGTATCTTACAGCTCCTATTCAAACAATGCAGGCTTGGGGCAGAAAAGAAGTAGAAACATAACAAAATAAACCCCCCAGGAAGAAAATCTTTCCTGATCCAGTTCTGATGCTGTTCCCAGTTTTTTGATCCCAATTTCTTCCCCTGATTTCCCAGGTTTTCCTCTGGGCTGAGGCAAGGCTCATATGAGTGGGGCTTGCTCCTCAGGTGTCCCCATCCCACAAGAAATACTGCAGAGGTTGGATGAGAGGCCACTTTCACACAGCACATACAAGTATCTGCCATTGCCAGAAATTCCCTTTGAAGTTCACTCCTATTGAGGGCTCCTTTGTGCCACACAAAATGCAGCTCTTGAGCCGTTAGCCCATGCAAAGAGCTGGACACCCCCAAACACCCCTGGGCTGATGGTGAGTGATCTCTAAAGCGGGTCAGGCCTGCCCCATGCTCCTGCAGGGACCCTGCCCTTGCCTCCAATCTGGAATGCTCCAGACTCCCAAGAGCATCTACAGCCGGTGGCTTGGTGGCTACAGGGATCACATGGAGCTTAGCAGTAAAGAAATCAGTGCTGCCTGATGTGGAAGGACTGATGGCACCAGAGTCTGGTGGCAGGGGTGGCAATGGGCGACCCCCAGGGTGCTGCCAGGATGACCTGTGTGTCCATCACCCACCACCACCACTTCAATCAGCTCCTGTGCCTTCTCTCCCTTGCCAGCCCCAAACTCCTCACTTCATCCATCCCCTGCCATGTGACACTGCAGCAAGGAGCTGGGACACTGCCTCGCCACCCTGTTATTTTATTTTTCCTTTAGGAATAGTTCCACAGCACAGGATTTTAGAAATGCAAATGGAAATGCAGATTTTCAGGCAGGTGCCAGGGAGGGAAAGAGACAGAGAGGAATGCTCTGATTTTATCAAAATCACTTTTCCTGCCCAGGGGAGGATGGAAAGCAGCTACTCTACCTCAGGAAGATGATTCTATTTAAACCACAGGATCATGTTGTAGCTACTTCTTATTTACCAGACTGGAAAGTTACATTAAGAAGTTATCACTTATCTTGCAGGAGAACAGATTAAGAGTGAAGGACCATTCCCTGGTTTGCATACAGCTGCACTTCACAGGTTACTAAAAAGACAATTGATGTACCAGTTCAGGAAGAAATATGATTTTCATTACGATACGCAGGCATCAGGGATTGTATTTTAATGGTCCCCTGTCACCAGTGAAGAGCAAAATGGCCTGTGACTACTGTAATGGAAAAAAGGTTTCCGTGATATTTTGCATAGCATGGAGGGCTTTTTGTGTTTGGGGTCGTGTTTGGTGTGGTTTTATTTTGGTTTCTATCATCCTGATGGCAGTATTAAAGGGAACGACACCTATTTTTTCTAGACATACAATTTTTGGTCTTACAATGAGAAACTTTTCTCCCCAGTCCTGGAAGAATATTTGTATTTGAAATGAACTTTAAAGTTATCTCTAAGGTAAAACAGTGGGTTGCATTTTCAGTGGTCTAGGGGGTCTCCTGGGCTCCTGCTCTCCGCACACCTATTTGGGCAGGTAAAGTAAGACAACTGTATGGAGTTACCTGATAGCACACCTCTCTTTTGGGGTCCCTTCAAGCTTGTCTCACAATGTTTTGGTGCCTTGAGCCTGTAGGAAGCATCAAAGAGCAAAAAATGATGGTTGGGATTTAACCAGTGTCTGCCTTCCCTGTGAAACATGCCTGATTGCAGGGATTCCATTCAAGACATGTGAGCACCACGACCAGTCCCAGTACTCCACTGACCCTTTCCTCTTCTTTTCCCACAATGCTCAGTCACTTAATAGTAAGAAAATGTGAGAAGGGACACTTCACCAGGAGCAGAGATGTGTTTTATCAAGCTAAGTGGGATGCTCCATCCCAATCTTCATGCCTCGCTGGCTGGGTACCAGAACCAGCCAGTCTAGAGGCAGGAACGCACAGATGGCTCACACCACCACTGTGAGCCAATAGCAATATCGGAATATCGGCTATTCCACACAGACTACTCAGGAACCATTCCCAGGAGGAGGGGAAGGAAGAATTCCTAACTGCATTTGTGAACCACAGAAATCCTTAAGTATTTTACTATTAACTTCAGCATCACCACAAAGAAGATATGGAGGATGCAGCAGTAAGTGATTTGCTGAGATTTTTCTTCTCCTATTTAATTACTTGACTGGTGTAAAAACTAAGCCAAGTTTCAAAGGTAACTCCAATTCCCCCAGCACTAGACAGCACAGAGCCCATCCTATGAACTTCCAGACAGCTGGGCTGAGCAGCTTCCCTTTAAACCCACCTAAGTTAAAGACAAACAATTTAAGGCCATTGATCTGTAGCTGCGGAACCTCCTGTTTAAACTTGGGGAGATGGAAGAAGCATAAAGCTAGTGCATAGGGTTTTCTTTGCATTGCTTAGATTAAAGAATATCAGGATGAGTGGTTTGTGTGATGATCAAAAGATTTAACACACTCCACACCTGTCACAGGTACAAGCTCAATTCCTCATAGATAAAACCAGAGTGGAGCTGGCAGAGCATGAGAGACTTACAGGAAAGGATGTGCAGCAAGTATATTTAAAGCAAGCTGCATGAATGTAGGATTAAATGTTAGTATTATATGATAAAATGTTAATTTTGCTTAATTAGGCCATCCCTAGCATGGAGCTCCTCTAGATCAGAGCACTCCTGAGCAGATAAGGAGGGTGATAAGAAATTGTCTTCATAGATATAGGGAAAGTTTCTGAATTGGGGAAAAAAACCCAGTAAATGGCTGCATAGATTAATGCCATTTGCAGTCGGGCTCCGTGGCCTGACTAGGATGGAGCAGATGGGAAACTCTGATCTCAGTTTGATAATTTACTCTCCCTCCAGAGGCTCTGCCTTGCCGATGGGAATGTGGAATCCCTCCACTTTCACCAGTCCTAAAATCAGACTGGGAATCTCGAGACTGCAGGGACACAAACAGTGCTGACAGTCCTGGGATAAAGGTTAGACTGGATGATATTAAAGGTCTTTGCCAACCTGGTCGATTCTGTCATTCCATGACTCTACAATGTGCCCTCCCTGGGGCTGATGGGGACGTGCTTTTCCATGGTCAGAGACTGACACCTCAAGAGCTGAACTCAGCTCAAGAGGTTGCTGTGATGTTCCTCAAGGATTCTATTTCAGCTTTTACCAATCAAACACACTGGGGCCGCAGAGTCCCCCTCCACAGCCTGAGCTGCTCTCTAATGCTTGGGTCTTCCCGCTCTTGTATCTGCAAGCAGCCTCAAGCTGAGCAATGGTGCATGCAGGGGAGGGAGAGGAGCCTGATGCCCACCCCCATGTACCAGACCCACTGCAACCACAATTCTTGCTGCACAGTTTTAACCACCATCTGCCAGGGGCTGGCTGGAATTGGCACAGCTGGAGCCTAAAATGTTCACATCCAGGCAAAAGATGAGAAGTGAACCCCTCTGGAAAGGCTTCCTTTGTAAGTGATCTAATGCTACATTTACAGTTCTACATGCTCACGGCAAGATAAAAATAAAGAAATGAAGTACAACAATTAGGCAATTAAACACTGCCCAGATAAAGATGGAACCCGGCAGGATGCCAAGGAACAGGCAGTTGGGTGATGCTAATTTTGTGATACATTGCAGTTTATACTAATTCCCTCTCTTTACACATGTCACATCAGTCTCACTGGCCTCTCGTATCTCCGGCTCCCATATGCATCAAAAGGCACTAGGGGAGAGGAGAAGGAAGAGCTGACAAGGAGACAAGGTGCAGTGCCTTGTTCTCAGACTATGGCCAGCGGTTTTCTTTTCTACTCAAGGACACTAAGATCAGCTCCAAAGTTTTTGTTTCTCTAAGAATTAACTCCTTAACTTCCAAATCCTTTACTTGACATAAACCCCATCTTAAGAACCAGGAAGGTTTAAGCAGGAAGATGCAGAAAGGAGCTGCATGGAACACAGGCATGAAGCAGAGGTCTCAGGCTGACCTGGCATGCCATGGACCAAGCAGATGTGTTTCTTGGGTTTTCATCTGCATGGAGCATCGCATGTCATTGCCAGGCTGTGCACCCACCCAACCACCCCTGCTGCCATGAGGGAGTCACAGGGTCCTGAAGGCAATGCCCACACTCGGATTTTCAAATTATCCAAGTTATCCAAATTACCAATTTATCCAAGAGGATAAATGGCTCAGTGACACCTTTTGGAAAACCCAGCATCAGCCTTAGAGGAGATTGTGGATATTGAGCAGTTTGACTCCTTGGCTAGAGATCTGAACTGCCTCTGATAACCAAATAGTTCGCCCTGAATGTAACTTGTCCTTCCACGGTATTTGCAAAGCTGCATCTAAATCCCCTCTGCCAATCAGTCATCCTCTGCTTTATATCCCTCCTCTGATCATTGTTGGTTGCACCAAGCCAGCTTGGCACAGCAAGCACAGTGCCATATGAACCTCAAGAAGGGGGCTCTTGCTCACCCCACATGAGGGCTGTTTCCCACCCAGGGGTGAGGGCAACCTCTGTCTATAACAGCACACACCAATCCCTTTTCTGCAGCAGCCAAAGATGCTATTTCTGGTCCCAGGTTGTGGACCTCTGTTGAAGAGGTGGCTGAGCCATAACCTATTGAAACGAGCAGGCTTCCCTGTTCTGATTTCACCAGTGGTTCACTGAAGAAACAAACTTCAAGCAGAAATTCTCCTCCGCATGACTCCAACTTGCAGCATCAATCTGATCAACATTCCCAGAAGTGTCTCTTCAAACCTCTCCAGTGGCCAGGTAATCTCTTCCTGGGTCTAGCCCTCTGCAAAAGCATCTCTCATTCCCAATGGCTGACATTCAGAGGCGACATGGAAACAGCCACTGCTCTGCCACACCACTGCGAGCACCCGAGCATGGCATTGAGCTGGCTGGCAGGCATGGGTAGCCCTCACTCATCACTGGGAAATAAAGCCATCCCAATGCTGAGCGTGGAAAGGGTTATTCTTCTCACAAGAATATTTAAGACTGCAAAACTTCCTTTGACAGGGTTGTCTTTTAATTACCCTGTGGAATGATAAAATCCCAGCACCGAAAATGTGTCTTTACAAATCTCTAGCTGGAGTAATTAGTCCCATGCCTGGCTCTCCTGAGAGATTATTGCTGCCTTCTTTCCAGATTACATACCCAAATAGAAGTGGAATCGTTGCTATGTTTGACAGTGAGATATAAAATATCAGATAAAGCTGTTAAAATACTGTTTCACACGCTGTGTTTCTGCAGAGTAAGGAAGCATCTGCTCTCCCGGTATCAGCAGCAGAGCTGAGCAGAACATTCACAGCCCAGGGCTGAGACGATGAATCTCACTTCTTTTTTTGTTCCTGGTCATTCCTGGAGAGATCCAAGTATTTACTCGTTATTCAAATGACTCAAATAACATTGTTTGCAGCTTGTGTCCATTTTAAAGCTTGAACGTGCTCATGGGGCTTTAGGTCTGGTGGGTCCCCTGCTATGGTCTGAGGAATTCAACTGGAATACACATGTGACAAAGGCAAAGATATTCAGTAGCACTGAATCCTGAAACACCCAAGTCTTGTTACACCGTGCAGATATCCTAGGTGGACACCTCTAAAGGTCTCTCTATGCAGAGGTACTTATAGGGGATGCAAAATGTAGGTAACATCCCTTGTAGGTAGCATCCTTCCTCTTCTATACTTAACAGTATGAGCTCAGAAGGAAGTTTCTCATTAGATACAGCATAGATCTGTAGTGAAATTTCCCTCAAAGAAGTTATGTTGCTATTTATTACTTTCTAGGGGGGGAAATATCTTTCTTTGGGAATTAAAGCGCTTGCTGCATGTCAGGCTGTTAAACCTACAGTGCTCAAAAACTGCGCTACTGACAATCCTCATCAGTTGCCGAGCTGCTGTACAGATCGCACCCTGCTTATTTCATTCTTTGCTTACCCACAGGACAAATTTATCCCCTTGCATGAGCATTTCCCAGGCCCGGTGTGACTGATGTACTAGCTGCAGGGGCAGGGAGCGCGCTGTTGACGCAGCAGCTCCATCAGGAAGCAGTGTCCCAGCCTTGACTCCTTGATAGTCTGCTCCTTGCCATATCAAATACATGTTTTGGTGCGATTCTCACTCCATCCAAGGCAGATTTTGTATCTCACTGTCTTGTAACGTAACCCAGCACCACAACAGAGCCATCCCTGGGTCACCAGAGAGCTAAAGAGAACTCAGGCGCTCAGCTAGGATGAGGAACCACCAAGCGCCTTGTTCCCAGGAAAACCATCCTAACACCTTCCAGGAATGAACCTCATGGGTCAGAAGTGTGCTCTGACGGTTTTTAGTCCAGCCTATATGATCCAGTAGGTTCAGCTGCAGCAAGTGCTTCAGGGCCTTGTTCAGTCAAGTTCCAAATACCTCTGGGAACAGAGACTCCACAGTTTCCCTGAGCCCCACTTCCAGTGTTTCATCACCATATGGAGATAAAATCATTCTTCCTAACTAAAGAGAATTCCCCTTGTTCCAGCTGGTGCCTTTCATCTTCCCACTGTGTGCCATCGGGAAGAGCCTGGCCCTGTCTTCCATGTGCCTTCTCACCAAGCAGCAATGAAATCTTCCCCTCACCTTCTTCCTGGCATGAACAGACCCAGATCTGTCCCTCAGCCTCCCTTCATCTGCCCCATGCTCCATCCCTGGAGCTGGCAGCTCCAGCAGCCCAGCATCTCCCTTGTCCTGGAGAGCCCCAGGCCAGGCACAATGTGAAACACCACTGCCTTCCCACACCGGGAGTGAAGCCTGGGCTGCCTGGGTGAAAACCAGGAATCCTGACCAGGAGACCATGTGGGATCACAGCTGCCTCTGCCACCTGCCTGGTTCTGGACCCACAGGGACAACTAGACATGGGATCACAGACCCACAGCCATCCCCAGCATAGAATCAACAAATCCCAGCCTGGTTTGTGTTGGAAGGGACCTTAAAGCTCATCCAGTTCCAACCCCTGCCACGGGCAGGGACACCTTCCA
>JANHGB010051380.1:0-10055 GCA_026283785.1 Coracopsis vasa
CATTCCAGGTTACTGTAGGAGGTTGGTGCCCCAGCAAGATTTTATTTTCCCCAAGAGTTCTCCTCATGATGGAGATACAGCTATCATCCAGTAAAAACTGAAGCAAGCAAGCAACCACCACAGGAGCTTCCACAAAATCAAAGTTGATGGCAGCAGCAGGCAAGAGGAGATCCACTGAAAAGCTTTGAACTGAATTGTACAACACAGCATTTCTCATCCTTGCCAACATGGCAAAACATCTCTCAAGAACATCTCTTGTGTGAGACCACATCCTCAAAAGAATCACAAAGCAACACGTCTTACCCACTTTCAAGTCATTCTCACAGCATTCAACTTAAAAGTGACAAAGCAAAGAGCAAATCACAGTTGGATAACTTCCTTTCAGATATTTGAATTTGACAGTAGGAGGTGTAGAAGATGCTGAACATTCCTGATGTTCAGCTCCAACTCTGTCTTTTCAGAGGTGGAGATGTGAAGATAAAAGAATGGCTGGAGAAAAGAAAATATTAAGAATTATTTTCAAACTCCAAGAGTTTAAACAGCCAAACAAAAATAAAGTTGCAGCTTCTTTAAATATGATTACTTGGCCAACTGAGAGACATGTGACTTCTTGTAAAAGGAAAATTAAGTTGATTGGATTGTAGAGCGGTACCTTGCAAACAAATTTAATATCAGAATCTGGTGAGAATTACAAAACTATTTATTTAAAGGACAAATAATTTTTACTAACCTGTGACCAGGAAAGAAAAAAAAAAATAAATCAAATAAAAAACATTTTGCAAATGGGATAGTTCGTGCAGGAATGTTAACAGATTTTCCTGAGGTCTGTTTTCCTTCTGCATACCCTCCCAGGAGCCTCACCCTCCAGCAGCTCATTGCCTTTCCCTTGCTCTTAGCATGCACGCTTTTAACTATAACACCTAAAATCAAAGCATATGCAATGCTTTAGTTTAAGAAGTTCAGCAATCCCAAATTACCAGAAAATTCAAAAACATCCCAGCCAAAGGCAGCATGAAAGTTATTTTGGATGGTATCCGTGTGCGCACATGAGATGCCAGAAACCCCTTGCTCCAGCCCCAGCACTCCTGAAAGGGTGGCACACCAGCTGTCGTGGGAGCACTGTCTCTACTTAGTTTGATGGCTCCACCACTCTCGATACTCAGCTACTAGTTTCTATCACATAATATTCTGAAGCTATTTCCCCTGCCTGTTAAAAGGCAGTGCTTTCCCCACTCACCCCCCATCTCCTCCATATATGCTTACAGCCCACAACAGCTCTAACGCCTGGCTTCCTTCCTATCTGAGTTAGATATCAAACACACAGAGCTCCCATTGTTGAGCCTAATTAAGAACAAATTAAGTGATACAACTATACATGAGTGTTCTGAGCAGCAGCATGTTCAGCAGCTCTGGGAGCAAGACAACCTTCTAGACTAGCTCCCACACTGCTGGCTGCACAGCCATGGAGAGGCCAGAAATGTTCCTTACATGAAACACGGAATTCTCTGGAATTTTGATGGTTTAATCTCCCTTCTGACCCCTGCCCTTCCACCTCCCACTCAGCCACATATTTTTTTTTCAGACACAGGCCATAATTAATATTGCAGCTATTTGGAAAGAATACTGTTGCTAATAGCACCCATAACTTAGCCCTTATGCAGACAGGACAGCTTTCTGTTCTTGAGTATTTAAGGACTTCTGCATTCTTCAACAAACATTTAAGAAAACGACCTTTTAGCACATTTAAATTGAGCTGTTTAATGTTCCACAGAGTGTGCATGCCTCCTGCTTCCCCATCTCCCACTGAGAAACCTCCTTCCTCCTAACCGACTCCTGCTATGGATTAAGAAGCAGTTTACATGCCTTCATGCTATCTTTTAATGCATTTTCAGTCAATTACAGGCTTATACACAAGCTACCATTATTTATGAAACACAAATTACAGCAATATCCATACGGACCATTTTCAACCACCCACATAACAGTTTTACTTTCTCAGCCTATTAAGCTGGGGAAGGAATTGGGATAAACAGACTTGACAAAACCATTGCTGGAGTGAGGCCATTTCCAAAACAAAGCTTGCCACTGAGTTATGTTTCAAATATGTTTTGGAAAGTCGTAAGCAAAGCTCTTCCAAATTTTTCTTGAAGCAGAAAGGGAACTGCACTCAAGTTCTCAACTCACAAGCAATAGCCAGCATGTGCTTTCAACTCTGCCTCTGAAGAATAAGCTGCACAAACTGCACATGCTTATGGAAATTGCAAAGGTATATTAAAACACAGAATGGTGCAAGTTCATATTCATCCACACGTCCTGTCTGGAGACACATGAAGGACAAGGAACTGCTAAATGCAGTGGCTGTTCTAATAAAAGAGTTTAGCAGAAAACCACACATATTCAAGAAGGTAGCACGGCTTTACATGCCCTGTCTTCCCCAGAAGTGATTCTGTCAGATTGTTTTGGAACACCATGAACGAACAAAATGAACTCTGCTGACCCTTCAAAGATAATGCTAACTCCAGACTTCTCAATACTTCCAGCTGCAAAATCTGAAGCCCTTGGTTTAATTCACAGACTAGAATGAAGCTAAACAGGCTTTGTATCAGGCTCCAAAACACCTCAATGTATACACACCAAACCTAGATTTGGAGAGGTATCTGTAGATCAAAACTCCTTCCCATCCAGGCTAAAGGCTGCCCAACCAGGAACAGGGAAAACACTGAAAAGGCAAAGAAACAGATGTGTGCACAGTTTTTCCTTACTATTTTGTTTTAGAGGGAGATTTCAGACAGAGACAGCATTACTTTGCTGCTCCTCTGTAAAGGAATGATTTAAAAGAAGTTACTGATGTAGTCATTCAGGTGGGACTGAACACCACCCCGGGATACTGCGGAGATAGTATAATATCAAACAAGTTTCCTACAAAGCATGTTTTCCTACAACAGCCCCAGTAGAAACAAACAAAAAAATGTTAATGTGTTTAAAAGACCCTCCACAGGCTTCTAATTTGCTCAGTTTATCTATTGGTCTTGAAACACAGGCCATACAGCATGGTATAAAGCTCAGTGTTAGTGGCTGGTTCCCAGTGGCAGGAACGCAACTGAACCCTAGTAATTCCAGATGTGCAACTAATTCACCTTGTTAGCAGTAGAGCATTGAGGCAGCTGTGCTGTGAAGAACAGACTGAGTAGTCTGGTGGAAGCTACACAAAGAAATAGGTTTTATTCCCAGACAGTCAGAGGTCACGGTGCTCAAGAATTCAAACCTGCATCTAAGTAAAAAAAAAAAAATTAAAAAAAAAAATAAAAATAAAAAGCGTGGATTTGGAACAGCTGCAGAAACACACAGAGAACAAAATCCAGACAAGGCAATGGAAAACCCACTCACTCCACAAAAAGTAGATTCATCAGCTCCTGGAATGGTGCAGAGGACATTGCCAGTGAGGTCACCATGGAAGAGGACCCCTGTAAGCAGCCTTCCAGCAAGCGCCAAAGAACCATCTTGCACATTAGAAGATAAACTTCCTGTCCCCAAGCACCACGTTGCGAGGCACATGCTACGATGTGTTAGATCACACCACATCCTTCCAGACACGCACAGGTTAGTTAGCAGTATAAGAAAAGCTCAAGATTTCCTTAAGTAATAGCACTGCCTAAAAGAAGGTTATTACACAGAGAATTGGTTTAACCATTTGCACTGAATGCCAAATTACAATATTTTCTTCAGGCACACTACACTACTGTGAAGCCTAAATGACCTCTATCAGCAGGTATGTTTCCTCAGGAGAAAGACTATTAAAAATTCATTTTCTGATTAGTGCTAAGGCAGGGATGTTCTTCCAAAAATGCTGAATTCCTAGTTTATGAAAGAGCCTTTTTTGGAGTTAGAAGATTACTCTCATAACTCAATTAGTAACTTAAGCCACCACACATTAAAACTTCAAGTAATTCGTTGACCATCAGTGGCAGCACATGAAGCAAAGGTCAAGATATTTCTTCCTCCCTCTGCTTTCAGGGTCCTCAGTATGTAGACTGACTTTTGACACTATTTTTGGATGGAAAAGGGAAGAAACAGACACTTTAACCCATCTGTAAAGCTGTTGCCTTCGATAAGTGAAGTCTCAAACAATACAGCACTCTCAAAAGCCTTTGTTTTCACTAAATCCTTATATTTAGTGATAGGTCAAGCCCAAAGCAAACTACCTGTGGTTCTTCAATTTACGAACACCCTAAGAGAGATGAAGAGTATCACATTCTTCAGTCTATGATTGAGTTACAGCAGTAAGAGCTTGGCTTCTCCAAAAGCTCAGACTTTCAAGATGCTACAGTATTCCCATGTCTCTGTTGCCTAGATAAGCACCGCATTCAGATGTCAAGGGAAGCTATCGCCACACAACTCCAAATGCTAATCTTCACAGATACAGAATCATAGAACGTTTTGGACTGGAAGGGACTTTAAAGCTCATTTAGTTTCAAACTGCCCAGCTGTGGACAAGGACACCTTCCAGTTGACCAGGTTGCTCAAAGCCTGTTACCAAGACATCAAGGTGCCTGTAAAAGAATTTGGACAAAGCACAGACGGCTCAAGGAAAACCAAAGCTACTTTGGAAAACAGAATCATTTGAGAAACTCACAAGGCCTAGCTAAGATTTAATTTTCCACAAGAGTTATGCAGCTCACCTTCATCAAAATATTATAAAGCCCTTGAACCCTGCTCCACCTCATCCAGGAGGACATGCTTCTTACTTCTGCCCTCTTAAAAACTCCTTCCTAAACAAGGATCCAGCTAAAGCAATCAATAGCAGCACATACCAGCCATAGCAGACAGCAACTATCTTGTTCTGACACAATGCACATAATGCTGGGTCTCTACTTCAAAGACATGAAATTTAGGGACCAAACATTTTACCAAAGTAGATTCAGCAGTCACACAAGCTTCTGAAAGGAGAAAAGTCAAACCCGAGACCTGTCCATGTTAAGGAAATGCTGCAAATGCATTGGAGCAGTGAGGAATAGATCTTAATTCATCAGAAACACATGCAACACCAACACTGCCTTCTACCTTCAAACCCTCACAAGCTTTTCATTTTAGAACTTCACACTAACTGAAAAGTGGTTTTAGTTTGAAATAAGAGTTGCTAGAGATTAAAAGCTTACCAAGGACTTGATCACTGGTCTTAAACACAAGGCATTTTGTTACCATAGACCAGCAGATGAACAGAAAACAAGCAGAATGACAACTAACAGCTGTCAAGATCTGCTAGGGTAAACCAAGACATCTGAAGCCACTTCACGCAGAATAACATACAATTCCTGATATCACTAAAGCAGGATGGGTGGGACAGAAAGAGCCCTTCGAGCACACAGGCCTTCCTATATGTGAACCTCTTGATTGTGTTTTTGAAGGCAAATCTTGCATCTTCTCAACTCTATGACAGCGATATCTTCAGAGTCACATCTGACTGCAAAAGCCAAACTGAGATACGAAGGTGTATGTCTGAATTCTGGTTCCCTCTCTGATTGATCTTTTCCATAACACTAACAAGAACTGTCATTATTGTGGAGAGCTTCTTCCTTCTACTTATCTAAGCAGAAGAGCAAAGGGTTCAGAAACTATGTGGGACATGACAGGGCACAGACCAAGTTCTTAGGCAAGTCTTACTTCCATAGGGGAACACATTCCATCAAGAGAAACACAACTACCTCTTGTTTGCAAAGAGTAAACTAACAGCCATGCCTCCCTGACTCATTGCAAAAAATTTCACGAGCCTCTCATGACACCTTCCAGAAAAAAGAACTTCAACACACAAAGTTAACGGAGCAATATCAGGTATAATAGCCTCCCTCTGGGTGAACAGATGGACCATGACAACTTTCTTGAATATTTCACTCCAAGGACTTGGACGACAGTTTTAGTAAATGGTTTCATTACCAGTTTCTGCTCTCAAAGAACACCACTTGAAGTACTTCAAACAAATGGACAAGTTGCACGCACACTCAAGTTTCCTTTCACCAAGGTCCAATGACCCTATATTTTGCTGTAGATTATTTGCATTACTATAAAAATTTTAATTTATCTGAAAGAGATAAATTTTTATAAAATAGATATTCCATTTCCTTTAAGTCAGGAAAAAAAAGTAATTTTAAGCTTATTCATCATTTCCACTACCAGCACACTAACTCAGATACTTGCTGAATTTTCTTAGGACAAGAGGGAAAAAAACCAGAAAAGTGGTCAAGTACACACAGTGTAGCTTAACTTCAGATCTCCTTGTACAAGCAGATGCAAAGAAAAGAGCTGCTATTCAAAAAAGCTATCAGCTTTTATTAGATACACTAGATTTCACTCAAATGATGAGAGCTTTCAATCAATGCCAACAATAAAGTAATCACTTCCAGATCATGCTGGGATACTCCAAGTAGTTATTTGACCTTCTTCTATCACTTCTTGCAAAGCTAAAGATAACAGTAAAAAGCTATTCTTCAATTAAAACCAGCAATATACATATCTTTTAACAAGTATATAAAGAAATCCAGATATGCACTGCTGATTTCTGAAACACAGTGATGGTGGTGGGGAAGAAATACAATCCTGGACAAAAAGCTGATAGTGTTGACAACTTAGGGCACAGGTTTTTCCTGGAATAGCTGATTTTGCTGAGGATAAGGGAGTAGTTTTTTACTTGTATTTCAAAGCGCTGTATTACTCTGGAAAATACTGCTGGAGTAAGCAGAGATTACTTTGGGTAAGACTTGGCAAAAAATCTTCAGGGAGTTTTAGGATGCATTCATCCTTAGCCTCCTACCTCCCACTTCAGCTACAAGAGAGCTATCTCCTTCCTCCTTCCAGCCTTCCTTTGTCTAGACCCCCCTAAGTACTGAAGGCAAGTAAATATGGGAGGGACAGAACAGAAGACATGGGACAGGGACACAAAACCAAACCCCAAGAAAAAAAAACGACACAAACAAACCAAACAAAAAAAAAAATAAATTCCATAACACACAAATTTTGGACAGAGTGCATTTGAAAAATTTGTAACAGAAGTATTTTTTACCCATGCAAAGGCCACTACTAAAGTAACAGCCACTATGTTGATCACATACCGCTTCATTTTCTCAAGTATTACTGAGTTGATCACCTAACCAGGTCAGTTACATTTTATCCCAATTTATGGTATAGAAAGACAGGGCAGTTGGACAGATTGGCTTTTTAAGCGCATTTCAAGGGAAACTCCCAGGAACATTAAGTACACAAATTATTCACAGCTTCATTAACCAAGTGACCAGATAGTAATGGCCTTCAAATTTAAACCACATTGCCTAACATGAGCATATCCTCCCCCAGACTTGCTGGTTGAAGAGTAATCTATTTTCCCCCAGCTCATTCTCCCACAGCTCATGGGAAAACAAAGCCAGGCTGTTCCCAGACTTTTCATGGACATACCAATAAACTCTGGAAAGAAGATGAGCTTCACTGAGTAAAGCTGTGAGCACGAAGATGCAGAAGAAAAATCACTGTGCTGTCTGTCTAGTTGCAGTCATATTAACATTGCAATTCAGAAATTTTATTTTTATCAGTTCTTCTCAAGATTCAGCTCCTTCCCTCCAAATATAGAGCTCTTGAATATTCCAAGGTCCCTCTGACACAAACATTTTTACAGCTGAAAAAAGGTGGATTTACACATTTACTCATGTATTTGCTAAGCAAAGTTTCCCTAAATAGAATCATACAATCAACTAGGTTGGAAAAGACCTTTAAGATCATCGAGCCCAACTGTTACTCCAGGACTGTCAAGCCCACCACTAAACCATGTTACTAAGGGTAAACTGATCTTCCCTCATGGCTGCCCCTCATAATCTTCAGGCACAGACATGCCTCATCTGCCCCCTCATAGTGGCCCACACTATATAGCTGCCACCCCTACCCCTCATGGCCACTCCTCATGGCCCATGGCCTCCCCTGCTTTCACCTCACAATCTCACTTCCTCACGACCACCCCACCCCTCCCCCCAGGATCTTCCCTCATTTCCACCCCTGCTCTTGCCTCATGATCTCCCCTCACCGCTCACACTGTCCCTCCTGTCCCCTTACGATCCCCCCAACCCGTCATGGCCGCCCCTCTTCCCTCTCCTACCAAACAAACAAATATTTATCTCTGTAGGAAACAAGCATGAATCTGTGCCAAATGTATTGTACAGGATAGGCTCCACACAGTGTTCAAATGAGCACAAGAAAACAAACCAGTAAGTCCTGGTTATGAGAATTTCTGTACTGAAGGCCTGCGTGGATGCTCAGCACCAGCACACACAAAGCTTACAGCTCTCCCTTTTCCCACGCTGCTTTTAAACACCTTTAAAAGCAACTAATTCACCCAGATCCTACTTCTGAGTCTAACAATGAGGTGCTTCAACAGCTTCCTGGATAACCTTTCAATCCTAATACCCACCACACTAACCACAAATCTTAAAAGTACTCAAACAAAAAACATCATTTAGGGGAAACAAAAATACCTTCAAAGCTATGTAAAAGAAAATAATAGGGAAAGCTTGGTAACAAACTCATAGGCAAAAGAGTTGGTTTAAGCCTTGCTCTAATCTATTTCTTTGTCTAAATAGGGTAGGGGGTAGGCAGGGCGACTGTGAAACATCTCCCTGCTAAAAATCAAGGTATTAAAAGATTTTTTTTAAGGACTCCCTCTTTCTTTAGTGATGCTGTGTGTGTGTCATCTTCAGCAGCATGGATACTACTTCCTGCTTCAATTCCAACTCAAAATTAAACTCTGACTTTGTTTTCTAAAACAAGACATCAGCACTCTCTTTGCAACATGTTCTTAAGACTTCTTTCCTCCCCTAAGCTTCATAACTACAAACATATTCAGCAGCAGCGTTATTCCCAGTAACTGCCCAAATATTCAAAGAAGAGAGAAAAGCATTAATACTCGCACTACATCTGAAGTCCTCTGGCACTACTGCAGACTGGAAGAAAGGTGATCATCTCACAGTGGTACCTGCACAGCTTTGGGGATGCTGGGTTAGAGTTTTCTTGTTACGTGTGTTTACCCTTATGAAAACTACTCAGATAAACCACCACCATTGCTCAAGACAATCACTGTTCTCCCTCTCCCAAAAGAAAAGCGTTAAGAAAGGAGGAAGAAATGAACAAAATTCAGATCTACAGTGTGGTCTGTACACTGTGCAGAAGCACAGTGTCCTGCATGCGGCTGAGCAAGCAAGCCTGGGGAAGGGCTGTGCTCTGCAGTAAGGCCTGCCAGATACACCACATCTGCTCGCTTTCATTGCTCAGCACTGGACAGCCCAGTTGAGCACAAACTGTACTAATGTTTTTGGTTTTCCTCCTGTTTACCCTTTAAAACTTGCAGCTGCAGCAGGAAGCCTCTCATCCTCCTCACAGAAGCCCCACCAGGCCACAAGCTGCAGAACAGCACGCAGAGCAAATCCAGCTCCTCCACTTCCTTGTGCTGCACAGCCATGCAGGAATTGCTCCAAACCGATGGCTGACCCCACCCCACCGAGCTGCAAGGTCCAAAACTTCCCACAGAAGGGTCCAGGATCCATTCCAGCAGCAGAGGATCACGTTTCACAGAGCAACTGTAAAGTGCCACCAGTGGCAGATACCCGTGCTTCAGGAAAGTCTATTTGGGGATTACATGAAACAGATGTCAGCATGAAGGACATGCCCCATCCCTCTCCTGACACAGAGAAGCACCTGCTGCTTCTCTCTGCCTCTTGCTTCAGTTTGCAGGTCTTTCCAAACACGCAGGGTGCTGCAGCTGTTTCAGGCTGTGTAGCAGGGACAAGAAAACAGCCAGTGCTTTAGACAAAGTATGCTCCAGGCTCACACGTTCCCGAGATGAGTGGCAGGATCACAGAATCACAGAATGGTTCAGGTTGGAAAGGACATTAAGATCACCAAGTTCCAACCCACCTGTTATGGGCAGGGACACCTCACACTAGACTGTGTCACCCAAGGCTCTGTCCAGCCTGGCCTTGAGCACTGCCAGGGATGGAGCATTCACAACTTCCCTGGGCAACCCA
>JANHGB010051380.1:10155-37344 GCA_026283785.1 Coracopsis vasa
CTGCCAGGGATGGGGCAGCCACAGCTTCTCTGGGCACCCTGTGCCAGCGCCTCAGCACCCTCACAGGGAAGAGCTTCATAGTGAAGAATGATCACAAATACACATCACTGCTGTTATTAATGATCTTTCCGAATATATATTCATTAAATGCACATTAATATCTTAAAAAGTGATTCCTGTTGTTCTGCTCATTCCAGGAAGAAGTTCAGAAGTTCCAGGTGCTGTGCTGCAATGCGGGACAAACTTTGCTTATGGCAACAAATCTGTTTATTTCTAATGTTGCCCTTTTTTGCTGGAAAACAAGCTTTCCTTGCCCCTTAAATTATAGGCATCAGGCCAGAAAACAACCAGAACAGATCTGAACTTTCCCTCAGAGATGTTTATTGAAGTTCAAGGGGGTTTTATCATTCCCTTTTTCTTGCTGTGAAAGGAAATCCTAAAATAGCACAGTCAAAACTTTTCTCTCAGCGTGTTTCTGGTTCAGGAAGGAGCTACAGGCTTGGAGTCAGGAAAGGGGGAAAGATGCAGTTTGTAAGTGAAAATGCTTTCCTTATTTTCCTCCTTCCAAAATTCCTGAAGTTTGGAAGATACCTGCAAAATCCAACATCTTGTGTACAACAGGAGCAGGGCACGTGCCCTGAAGGCTCCATTTCTTTCCTCAGTTAAATAAGTACATTTAACTTGGCAAGAACTCAGCCTGGATTGAGCATTTTAAACTCACCAGTGCTACAGATAATCTTTCATTCTTCAGTGCCTCCTGCATCACTCTTGTCTCCAATAAATGGGCTGATGCGTAAAAAGGATGCGGCTGTTGGCTGATGTTGGATTACTAAAGCTATAGAGATTGACACCATTGGAATAACTCACCCTGAGTTTATAACAGCATCTATAGTTTAGTGTGGTACCTTTTGTAGAGTCTTCTGTCAGGGCTACCTCATCAGAGGTAGAAAGTGGCAAAATGCCTTCTGTGGACCTTTCAGCAACTGGCAAACTCACATCAGGCTTCAAGCGCTGGCTCTCCCTAAAGCAGAGTAGAGGTGGGACTGACAGGATATATATTAGGCTGGCTAATATATGAGTAATTCATACTTAAGCAATGGTTACAAGTGCTAGTGATAAATGGTGAATTAATGCTTATTAAATACACTGAATGGTCCAGAGCTGCAGATGAAGTTCTGGGAATGCAGGTATTATCAATTGATGGATTTGTTAGAATCTCATAACTGTAGGTATAGGTGTTTGAAATGCAACATTTGGAATAGATTTTGTTGCTTGCTTGGCATGGTGTATATTCAAATACACCAAAGGTATCAAAACAACACGCCTGCAGTTGCAGCAGCAATGACATAGCTATGCATATAGGTTCTGGCTTTCTTCGTGCTCCAATGTCTGGCTCCTACCTCAGATAGGAAGCCTATAGAGTTAGGATTATGACAGTGTGGAGTGAACACTAAGGCTGGTTTGCTTTGGGTACCGTGGTGGTTTGTCACCCTGATGCTTGTGATGTACAGGCCAAGTAGCCATAAACCATCACACCATTTAGCATGGTTTTTCCTTATCATCCTGTGGTTTGCTGCATTTACCTCAGTTTTCCTCTGTTGGCAGTGGCAAAACCATATCAGTCTCTTCATATTGTTTTAATATATTGCTATTTTACTTCCACTTTGGTAAGGCACCTGCAGCACTCTGGGAACAGACACAGCTCCACTGAACAGGAATGATTTGTGCTGCGCACCATCTCCTCTGTTGTAATTAGAGTTTTCTCCCTTCCTCCTTCAACCCTCTGGACTCATGTGTCCTCTTTGCCTCCTTCACTAAGTCAGGCAAACATGTTTCTTGGAAGGTCAGTGTAACCTGTAGGAAATTCCTTCTGTCTCTGAGCTGGCTCATTCATCACCAGTCATAACCATTGTGGAATGTGAACTCGTAGTCTGTTATCTGGCTACTGCTAGTGATGATGCCTGGAGACGACAGCTTGGTTTTCAAAAGCTGGGTTGACCCTGAGGGGCGAGGAAAACTTGTTTTGACAGAGCAGACATGACATGGGAGCAGTGCAAGTGCCAATATGTGCAGGAACAAGGTGTTATTTTCTCAAGGTGGATTTTTTTCCCCCAAACCTGGGGAAAGCACACTGATGTATGGGGAACGAAACAGTCTGTGGGTTTTTTCCTTCCCCACAAATGCAGTTAAAGCAGAAAGGCTCCCTGTGTGTATTTTGACTGAGAGAAAAAGGATGAAACAGGTTCATCTGTTAACAGAGCATAGAATCATAGAGTAGTTAGGGTTGGAAAGGACCTTAACATCATACAGTTCCAACCCCCCTGCCATGGGCAGGGACACCTCACACTAAACCATGTCAGCCAAGGCTCCATCCAACCTGGCCTTGAGCACTGCCAGGGATGGAGCATTCACAACTTCCCTGGGCAACCCATTCCAGTGCCTCACCACCCTCACAGTAAAGAATGTCCTTATATCTGAGCTTCCCCTGTTTAAGTTTGAGACCATCACCCCTTGTCCTATCACTACAGTCCCTGATGAAGAGTCCCTCTCCGGCATCCTTGTAGGTCCCCTTCAGATATCGGATGGCCAAGAGAGAACTCTTCATCCGTATGCTCACGGCCAACTCCTTTGAGGATATGTTTATGGGATAGGGGATTTGACATGTCCTTCTCCCCCTCCCCCAAAAATAAAATATAATTTTTATTATTTATCCAAGTACTTTATATTTAAAATCCATTAGGGCATAATCCAGCAGTAAATTAGAGCACTGTGTTGCTGGCTTAATAGTTGCAGTTCTTCAGCGTTTTAAGAACTTCTGCTCTTTTCAGTAACTACTGTGGTTACCACCCACTTCATGTCAATTTTGAAAAAGGCTAGGAAGGGGTTTTGAGACCATAGAGGCATATATTCTCTCAAAAATCAATTCCAAGAGCTTTAACTGATATTCAGCATAAAGTCATAAATGATCTACAGTAGTGGTTCATTATGAATGAAGTACTTTGCATCAGGTGCTCCTGCTAAATGCTACTACAGCCCAGCAACCTCAGCAGTGGGGCTGCAGTGACACCCATCTTCACTACGGTATTCCCCAAATTCCTACAGTGGCACTGTCTACAGTACAGGATGCCATTTCCTACACCAACTTTTCCATCTCTAAAATTTTTCCTCCCCTTCTCCAACTTCTTGAAGTTTAATCCATGCTGTCAGCCCCTCCATTTCTCCAGTAACTTCTTAAATTTGATTACTAACTCCAACCAGCAGAGAGGTCTCGAGAACTATGTTTCTCACATACGGCTTGCAGAGCAGTCATAGCAATAACGACTGACTCCCGTTCTCGCTTGGTTATATCTTTCATTATTAAAGCAAGAGCCAAGGTAAAATTAAACCCACCTACCAGTGGGGAAACACCTAATAATGCATGGATAAAAGTTCTTCCTAGAGCTAATTCAGATCTCATCAATGTAAGTAAATAGCACAAACATTTCCCTTCCAACACGCAATATTAAGCACATCCATTGAGTATTCTGTCTGCGGAGGTGCTCCTGAATAACCTGATCTTGCTGCAGCCTTTCCTCAGAAACCACGTAACCAGCTTCATTAGCACTAAATTCAGTAGCTGTGTCATCTGAAAATATTACCTTTTCACTTTTAAAAGAGATTAAAAACCACAGATGCCAAGAGAGGTTCTTGAGAAATCCTTTTACTAACCTCTGATGAAAAGTGACTGTACTTGTTTTTTTCCACCTCACCACAAGCAAATCCTGAAGCGTAAAAGCTTTCCAAGCCTACACCATACTCTAGCAAGTACTCTTACAATTACTGTGGGAGTTTTTAATCCCAGGAATGCACCTTGGACAACTCTCTTTTTTTTCTTTTTTTTTTTCTTCCTTTCACTTGAAAGGAGAAAGTTGATTTTGTAAGCACCACTGCACCCATCTGCCCCATACCTTACTCCCAGTCCAACATGGCCATGAGCCTTTTCCCTCCCCTCTCCCAGAAAACGTGCCGATCACTCTTGACTGCAGATGAGGAATACAAACAGGCTTTTTTTCCTTAAAAGAGCTTAAGACTAGTGGAAGAACAAGCATTTATTAGTAGCTCAATCACCACTGCTAAGCTATGCTAACACCTTGCCCTCACTTTGAGGTGAGATGCTGCTGTTTTCTCCACCCAAATCTTGTTAAATTCACCAGGAAAAGCAGTGAGAGCTGCCGTCTACATCACCCTCGCCTTCATACACATGCGCAAAGTTAATGGCTTGTTTGGCCAATAATCCATGCATGAAGCACTGAGAATGAAAGCACCATACACATCCCATCTGCAGAGGTAAATTGACAAAATGTGCACACATGTAGCCATGCAGTTGTCTGATTTCCAGACCCAAATATACCTCATTTGTGAGCCCAAGACACTGTAACCTCTGTGTAATCCTTGTATGTGCTGATGACCATTCCTTTGCGCCACAGCTGGTGGGATTTCAGCTTGCTTTGTTGCCTGAACTGATACAGAACACAACTACTACAGGGAAAAATGCTGCAATCATCAAAACCTCACAGAAACCTCAGCTGTGTGTTAGACCTATTCTTAGTTTTCAGTATGTTGACATCCTGAACTATGAAAGATTGAAACGTAAATCTACCAGTCTTCAGATCTTGAACATAACCAGGAACTGTAGCTATTAGGTCAGTAGATAACAAGACAAAAAGAAAAGGACATGCCAGTTAATATAAAAATCCGTGAGCACTGGTGCACGTGTAACCTCTCCAGCCTACTTTTCTTGAGATATATTTCTACTATGATTTCTCCTTTACAAAACAGTAGAAAACCCCACATTCAGAGATCAGCCTGCTACCATTAACTGTGTGACTCATCTTGCACGTTAACCTCTACTACATGTAATCTTATCAATTAAGGTTTTGGTTCTTGAAAGAAAGCACAAAGTTTTACAGAAAATACAAGTTAACAAGAATGTCCATACGTAGAAGAGCATCAAGCCCACAGACCTTCAATGCAAACAAATCCCACCAAGAGGAACAGCGGAGGCAACAAGACTTCCCTTGATCCTACCCAGCACACTCTTTGCACAACCACTAATTTGTTCCCAAGTTGCCAACTACAGAAAATGAGTGAGCCAGCTGAGAGCTCATCAATTCAGCTTCTGCTTTTTCTTCTTTCAGGCACTTAGCATTTTTCCTCAAGGCAGTATCTCCACATTAAATGGTTGTAAGCACCCAAAATAGCATATTCTGAGAAGCTACCTTATAATTGATTCTTAAAACCAGGGGCTCAGTAGTCCATTTTGTGACCACTACCTGGAAAAAGATTGTCATGAGCAAGAAGCCATACAAATCCTGAGAGGCACAATTGCACAGGAAGAAGTCTTGAACAAATACCAACACAGCAAGTTACTGTATCACTGCATGAAGAAAAAAACATGAGGAGAACTTGAACGTTTTCAAAACCAGACTGGACAAAGTCCTGAGTAACCTAGCCTGAATTCAGCATTGATCCTGCTTCAAGCAGGAGGCTAGACTAGAGGATCTCCTGAGGTCCCTTCCTACTTAATTTCTTCTATGAACAAAAGCAGAATGGGATTAAGGTCCAGACTGCAGACAGATTTAAGACACCTAAAGATATATGACT
Organism: Coracopsis vasa; assembly: GCA_026283785.1. Lineage (NCBI taxonomy): Eukaryota > Metazoa > Chordata > Aves > Psittaciformes > Psittacidae > Coracopsis > Coracopsis vasa. The sequence goes on from JANHGB010051380.1 coordinate 15,799, forward strand.
GACCTCCCATGATAGTCACTGGCATCCAAGTCAAAGCAGTCAGGAGATGCTGGAGAGCAATCATACTAATGCAGACCAAAACAATCAGGTGAAGAGGTGTCAAGATTCACTGATCAAAAGCTACACCTAAGCTCCACATGGACACCCACCACTGGGAGAGAACCCAGCCCTAGTAAAATAGCTAAAGCATACCATAGCTGCAGGCTCATATGCTTTGTTGCTGCAGCCTTCTATACAGAAAACAGACTTCTCACTACAAGGGCCCAAAAGGGCTTAAGAAGCACACAGACAGGTTTCCCCATTTGGGCTGTTCTCCTTCATAGCATAGATTTGTTCAAGTCTGATTTTTACACAAATTATCCAAAATGAACAGGACTGCTGCTGAGTGCTGCAGACGGAAACAGATGTTGCAGTCCTCCGCACTGGCTCAATGCCCTTCAGCTAAACTCTGCTTGTACAAACCCAGACTTGCACTCCCAGAAAGTCTGCACGTAGCAAATACGGCAGACGCAAAAGCAGTGTCAGGCAACCTCAGGCCTTGCAGGGAATGGACAGGGCAATGTCTCTGACACATGGTCTTCTGCAAACAGCAGCAAGCTTTCTGTAGGGAAGTTACTAAGAAATCACAAACCCTTTTAAGGAAACTGTGGAAGCCTGGGGGGAAGGGAACAGTTGGGTGTGTTTTGTTTTCTCAAATAAGTATATTTTCCAAAAATTCTGAAAGACAAAAAAAAAAAGAAATTTTTTTCCTCTACCTGCACAAAACAAAACAACCCTGCTTTGTACCAACACCACAGGACGGGCAGCACACAGCAGCCTAGTTCTGCCTGAAACAGTTCAATGAATCCATAGCCAAGGAAACGTTTGGTTACAAGAGAAGAAACATGCCCACAAGACATACAAACCACCATATTCCACCAGCAGTAGCAAAGGAACTGAGCAATGACTGCATTTAAAAGCTTTATTAACAGAGCCAAGGGGAAGACAGCTCTGTTTCATAGCAACCTCCAGGGTTTACAAGTCTGTTCTTTTTTGGGGACAGAAACAAAATGTCCCTGGCATTTTTCAGGAACAAAACTGTAACAAGGTATCAGAGTTGGAGATCCCCACCTTGCGCCTTCCAGGGGCATCACCCCATGACTAGGCCAGGTAGAAGCGCAACACATTTCACCAAAGAAAATTATTTTGGCATCTTCCCTACCACTTTGGATCAAGAACTTGAAACCCTACCTCCGCCACCCAGCCTTGTTCTGTCAAAAAATAAATACGTAGAAACGTTATCAGGCTACAGTGTCCAGACCAACTTCTCCTCCCAAAGCTTTAAAGCCAGAAGTGTTTGCAGTGGTATACTGCTTTAAGTAAGAATGCTTATTTTGGCAAAACTTCATTCAGCTGAGAGTACTCTGCTCTTCTCAAGAGGTTAGGAAGGAAGTATCTAGCTGAGAGCCCCCAGCTATCTCTGCTGTCTGAAAAAATCGGGTCTGGAGCAAACAGTGCTGCAAATGAAGTTGCATGCACCACCTTCAGATGAATAATGAAATCCTCACTCAAAGCCAATGCCATCGCACCAAGCATGAACATCAAAAGCCCCCCAAGGCAGTTCCTCCCAACACAAGCCCCACACGGAGCAGTACAAGCACATCGCTCTGCAGAAGCTTCACAGCAGAGTCCCCCAACAGAAGGATTTGGGCTTTTCTTTCCCAAGACAGAGCTCCCCACCATTCCCAGCTCCACAAAGACATCACAAGCTTCTCACCCACACAGACCAAGCATATCAGAGAGTCTAAAGCCATTTTGATGTCCAGTTGCTAGACAGTCCTAAAGACATCCCTCACCTCAGCTCCTGCTAGAAGCCAAAACTCAAACCCAGCGCAACCCACAGCAATGGAAAGGTACACATACCCTCAATGTTCATAAACACACAAGAATGTCTCCAGATTTCAGGCAGATCCAGGAAGGGCAAAGGGGAAATGAGTGCTATAGAACTGTGATGCTGTGCAAAAGGACCAGCCAGGCATCCCCACCTCCTCAGCTTCCCTCAAATCCCAGCAGGATTCCTGGTTCCTCAGGTCACAGGAAAAACCACTGCATTCACAATGAGACCAGCACAGCTGTACTTGCTGGGGAGTCCCCACAAAGGGTCCCTTGTCTGTGATTCTGGCATCAAACACACAAGCCCCATTTCTTTGCAAGGCAGAGAAAGCCAGGTGACAAGAGGGGGCTGTCACCCTGGGAATCAGTGCCTGGCAATTCCTATCTCTGCAAACCCTCATTTCAAGGGGCTGTGCTGCACTCTGGATATAAACAGTTAAGAAAAATAAACAAAAACAAAACCCACAAAACAAACAAACAAAAAACCCACACACTAACCAAAAGCCAAAATAGTACAAGGAACTAAATACCAACTGGGATTTTTAACGAGCTATTGGTCCAGCAACGTCGGGAATTGCCAGTGCTTTATTTTTGCATTCTCAAAGACAGTGGAGGAGATTATTTCCCTCTGACACCTCCAAATTGATCTATTTTCAAAACCAGGAGACAAAGTGCCTGGAGAGGGACAAGAAAAAACCCTGCAGATTAATGCAAAAGTGCTTTACTCTTAAGGAGCAGGACAAATATTGGAAAGCCAGGCTAAGTAAACAGGAAAGCCATAAACCCCAGAAACAATAGGATCAGCCAGGTTCCTTTTCTGAGTTTTACCACCAATTGTTTCCCTGTGCTTTTGGGGAGAGATTTAATTTCTATGTGCTTAAGAAACCTTCTCAAAAAGCACACTGGGTTCCAACAGTGCAATGGAGTATCACAGACCAGCTGGGCTGGAGAGCAGGCCCTTGGAGCACATACCCTCCAAGTGCTGTAACCCACCAGCAATAGACATCAGCAAGACAAACAGGGTCATTCCAGAGATGAACTTAAGAAGGGGTACTGCAGCTAACATGGGCCAGCACTTATGTCATTATGAATAAAGTGAACCTAGTTTGGGGGGTTTGGATGCTTTTTGTTCAGGTGTGCATCACAGTGCTGGTAGCAGCCAGAAGATGACACCTTGGGAAAGCCCAGAACCGGCAAAGCATATAAGGAACTTCTTGCAGCACACCTGAACTTCTAACACCATGCAACTTGGGCACCAAGCCAGACACAGTGAGTGCTATTCCACCCACCAACTACTCTTAGCATGGACCTGCCTTGAGGTTTCAGGCTGGTCCTGTACCATTTCCACCCTTCGCACGTATGTGACAAACTCACTTAAGTACCCTTGAAAAAGATCTTATGCTCAAGCATTACAGGTTGCTCATGTCTGGACCTGAGGCTACCTCTAAGACATACCAGCTGGAAGCACTAATCCAGCCTTTGGGTATGCTACACAGCTTCTGCCTCAAGAGCAGAAAATCTATAGACCCAGTGGGTCACATACTTCGTTGCGCTGAGCATTCCCTCTAGTTAGCAGCATTTGATTTCAGGAAAACCATCAGTAAACAAAAGAGGAACGCATGAACAGCAGCTTGGATTTTCCTACCACGTTTTCAATAGAAGCCACATCATTTGGTATGCTTGTTAAACTCCAGGTGCCAGCAGCCAGGTGAAAACCACTAATCTCTGGGTCTGCCTTTTTATTAAAAAACAAACAAACAGAACAGAAGACAACACCAGTGGGGTGGGGGGAAGTGTGACTGGGTTGGGGTTTGGAGTTTTGGATATTTTTTAAACATAATTATATGCAAAATCCTGTAAAGAAAAGCCCTGTACCTTCCATGGATTTGCATCAGTTTCTACAGTTTCATGCACTGTGCATTTGTGCCTCTATCACACACCAAAAGTGAAAAACAACTGTGCGGAGATTCCTAAGCTGGTACAAAGCCACAAGCAGGAAGTGGCTCTGAAATACAGGGGTTTGGCAGAAAACAATGAGAAACCACAAAGAGGAAAGGGAGCCTCACATACAAGAGGCAAGACAAATACGACACTAAAAACCAAGTAGCTGCGACAGTTAAGCCACTCCAAGACTTGATTTCTTCTGAGTCTTGATTTCTTCTGTGACAGTGGAAAAGACAGTGAATAAAACAAAAACAGTGAAAGCAAAAAATGGGGGAGGGGGAAGAGAGATGAAAAGAATCAAACTAAAAATCTCTTTCCCCCTCAACAGCTAAGTAGCTAAAGCTTTCTGTACCAACCTGACAAGAAAGTTCCCAGGGAAAAAGCAAGCTGCCAGCTATATTCCCAAATTTAGCACAGAAATACTGTGACCTATGACAGTGAATATTTTATAACTTACAACCACAAGGATAAATAGAAACTTGGAGAAAAAAAAAAAAAAAAAAAGGGAAAAAAAAAAAAGTCTTATAGAAGCATGCTACTCTCATGAACTTCAAAAAAGCTTCAGCATTTTCCTTACAAAAAAAAGCCCCTACAGTGCATCACTTTTTTTAAAGGAAACTAAAAACTTCCAGAAATATTAGAAATCATTTGCCAACATTTACAATTAATTTCTGAAGATGGAAAGTAAATGTACGCACTTGCTCTGAACACATTTTAGCTGTGCACTGTGTGAAGTCAGGGAGCGGCACTCCCCACCATGCTCCAGCCCAGCACTGCTGTGTGCCTACCACATCCAAGAAAGCAATATGTTTTAGCATATTTGGAATAAAGACACAACCAGCTAGTGGCAAGAAGTAACCCAGTTATTTTTAAGAAGTTGTTTTAATATATACTTTCTAGGGTCTCTTTATATTACTTTGACCATCTGTTGCACAAGTCACAAGGCTGCATGGAAAGAAGCATCCTCCCAATGATGTATGTTCAGACTCCAAGATCGTTCTGAGCCTGGGTAGGGAAGCACCATTAATCACTCTTAGCAAAATACACATTCCCCTGCTGAGCTGGGTCTTGAACATTAGATGATCCTACCAAATCTGGGGAATCCTAAGCACATGAGGAGGGGGGAGAAGGAGGGGCGGAATCTGTGCACTGCAAAGGAAGAAAGAAGGAAGCAATAGCTATGTTGCAAAACCCTGAACTTCAGCAAAACCTTCCCTTATTCATACCATTTTAGGACAAGGTGGGGGTGGGCGGGTGGGAGGGAAATCACACACAAAAAACCCACCAAAAAAAAAAAAAAAAAAATAATAAAAAGAGTAAGACCACCATAAAATGCTACTCTACAGCTTTTTACCTTTCCCTTATGTTTGTCCTATGTCCTGGTTTCCCATGGAACTGCAGTTCCATACAAGTTACAGATATACAGATGACTTTCAGAGCTGCACAAGAGACAATTGGATACAGAATGATACCTGGCAAGCACTGTGCAGGCTTGAGATAAGCCTGTGTATCTGCTAACACAATCAGCACCAGCACAATAAAATCTGTGTGGTCACCATTAGATTTCCTTGATGACAAAACACAGATCCTAACAGCTGACTGCTACTATAAAGTAGCCAACTTGAGATAGGAGGTTCAGGAAATTGCTATCATTTAATGCATTATTTACATTTGGAAGCTTGTCTCTGCAACCATGACAGCCAGAGGGGCTCATGTTTAGGTTTATATATGGAGACACAGCTAGCTCTAGAGTTCAAGAATCTCACCAAATAAAGGTCCAGTATGTCTTTGCCTTCTCTTCTGAAAAGCCTGCCTTTGATTTAAGGCAAGCTCAACAAAGTTAGGGATCCTGAGGAAAAAATCGTTTCTTTTTTACAGTGGTTTCAACTACTGGACAGAGGGAAATTGCAGAAACTTACTTATTTGCTGCATGGTAGAGATCAATATAGTGTCATTATGTCCTATGTATCATCATTTGTGTTTATTCCCTTATAAACGGGCTTGCCTGCACAACGATGTGACAAGGAAAAGATTTTTAGTAGAAATGAGTTGTCCCAACAATCAAATGATCTATTAGATACTATTTCAGGTTCTTTCACCAACTATCTTTGCAGTTGGTGCCTCTTAATTACAAAAGGCAAGAGTTCCTCAGAAATCCCAAGCTCAGTCTAATATTTGCAATAATTGCACTACCTAGTGTGTGGCAGCACCCTAAAAAAAACATTTATCCAAAAGACTGTCTCCCCTTAGCTCAGAAAAGCAGCTCCTCAGTGCAGGGTCAAGAGGATATCAGAGAACAACCCCTTCCAAAACCTGGTGCTTCTTAAAATACAAGGCATGCTTCTGCGAACCTGTCAACACCAACACAATAGCCCTGCCTTGAACACTTCTATTTTTAACATTTTCCATCCATGCAAAGGACAACTATTTAATAAACCTAAAGAAAGCATAACTAAAAGAGTTGAACAAAACTTTTTTCAGGGCCAGCCTAACACAAGCACATGCTATGACCTTAGATGGCCCAAACACATTGCAGGGACTACTGAATTGCCAGCGTATACCAGCCTCAGAGACAGGGGTGATACCAAAAATGAATGCCCAATCAGCTGGGAGCACAACAGCACATGACAAAATTGAATCTGATGCAAATATTGATGCACAATACCCTTGTGTGATGGAATGTCATGTGGTATGGCTGCCATGGAGTCCAACAGGTGCTCTAAAGGATAAAGCTGACCTTCAATAGCTTGTTATTCATTAGATATATGACCCCTTTAATTTTCTTTAGGATGCCTAGGATTGCACTGTAAATCTGAACACTCACGGAGAGCCTTAAAAAACCCCTGGACTATGTACACGTGTGCACACTATCTTTAGCCAACAAGCCTTTGCTTGCCTTGCTGGCAGGATTCAGCTTGTGTTCAGGGTGAAGACATCCTGCTCCAAAACAGTCACAAACTCGCTGTGCTGGAAGGAAACTATGAGTTTAGCATCAAAAATAAAATGACACAGAGTTTTTTCAGTCTCTCCCAGCAGGAAGGAAGGGCTGAACACTCCAAAACTCCCAGCAGAACTCTGTAACTTACATACTTCATGTTACTTCTGAAACCAAGTCCATTTTGGACAGCCTTCAAGCAGTATCTGGGGAGGAGGGAGTTGATTATTCACCACCACCACCACCTTTCCCCCAAATGAGAGGGGAGGGGAAAGGATGAAGTTGCACTACAACTACTGTGCCTACACTTGCAAAGGAGCTTTCAATTATCTGATGGAAGAGTACCTGTCCCATGCTCTGCTTTCAGGCATCACTACCTATATATCCCTTTCATGCTCTGCCCAAGTACCCTCACATCCTGCACATCCCACCAGTGATTACCATACCTCTACTCAGAGCTTCAGAAGCAGCTCCAGGTCAGCAGATGGGCTGGATCCTTCTAGCAAAAGTGCCTGGGCAGGAACTGCTGCATACTCATGCAAAAATGCATCGCTGTAGGGGTTTTTTTGCTCATCTTTATCTCTGTGTGGGCAGGACACATGGTAAAGGGAGACCTCTGTAAGAAAAGCCCTCAGGTATGCTAAACTCATTTTTCATTCCTCCAGGCACCCACTAATTAAACAAGTAGGTGAAAGTTGCCAAAAAAACCCCAAACAAACCACCCTCTCCTTAGGACTAATGAATACAGTTCATTTGCAGGACCAAAGAGCACTTTTTTGGTCCCCAGAAACAGAAGGCATAAACACTTTTACATCTATATTCTACAGAGATTTATCACCATTCATTGGTTGAATCTGTTTGCTGGCAAAGCAGCTCTACAGCTCCATACAGGTGGCAGATGACTTGCAGGAAATCCTCCTCCTAGGAGATGCCTATGCCAGCTTTTCATGTCTTCGGAAGCTTTTTAACAAAAGAAATGCTTATGCAACATCAGATGTTAGTTTTGCAGGAGCTGTTCTAGTAATTAACCCACAGCACCGACACTTCAGCCTCCTTTTCTCCATGTGTTTAACTCTTAGATATGGAACAAGTATCAGCAGCACAAGAGTCCTTCACGGGCTCTCTTATCCATCTCTACAGAAACTCCAAGCACATAAAGAGGAAAGTAAGTCATTGTGGTGTTATTAATTCTAAAATGAGTAATCCTATAAATCTAATTGCATTGGGATGCACAATCTTAAACATAATTTATGAAAATTAGATTTAGTTTCACAGGGGGTTTTTTAATAATTCTTTGTGATGAAAAGCTTTAAAAAAAGACAAGTGAACTGTTTATTAAGTGATTTCTCCACTATAGATCAGTCTGTGGCCCCTCAATCTGCTTCCAAGAGAGTAAAGCAGTTGCATAAATATCAGTTTGCCCGATTATTTAATAGGTTATTAATTAAAAAAAAAAATCTCATTATTACTGCTTATGCAAAGTCAGCTAAAACAAGCTAGGACAGCTGAATCTCCAAATAAAGATGTTTTGCATACAGCAAAACTCCACAAGAATTCATTTTTTTCACTTAAACATATATATGAATGTCTTCCCTGTGAAGATCCTCTCCCAGAAATGCTCTCTAGTCTCTCAATCTTTTTCTCAGGTTTCTTAATTCAACTAATGAGCTGCATCCATGTGCAAGGCACAAAAGTGGGAATTTCAGATTGCTCATTTAGCTTGTTTTTGAAAAGTCTGAGCTTTCAAAGCTGCATAATCCAAAGTCCTCACTTTGAGCTCATCTTTTAGGGTGTTTCAAAATCGGCTGCAACTGGCATCCATCCCCATCCCTGGGCTACGTATCCTCAATGCCTGCACTTACGTGGCCCCAGGCACACTCTAGTATCACCAAGGCCACCAAAAGGTTATCTTTCCATCAAATTAGCTGCTGGGACTTATTCAGGCAAGCTGATACAACCAGCCAAGGGCTGCATGATTCCTTATCCCCAGCTGTAGTCAAGTGGGCAGGGCTGAAAGAAGCCAGCGTACCTTGAAAGAGCATCAAGCCACACCTTCATTCCTTGCCTCCCAGACTGTAAGCACCCCACTGAGCTGCAGGACAGCTATTCTGCAAGGACACTGATTCACGAACACAAAATGTTTCTGCCTTGTAATCTGTTGCCACAGCAACCAGACACAAAACACAGGACTGTCAGCATGAAAAACTTTGGGCTAGTGGAAAAGTAAAGAGGCGAAGCAGCAGATGTGCAAGATAAAATGGTATGGAGATACACAGAAAATATTTGAGCACCTCATGACAACTGTCCATTAGTCAAGCCCAGAAGAGAAAGCCCAAGCTTCCTACAGCTCATCCTTATGGCTTACAGTTCATTTTGGAGAACCACAGAACAGTTTCGGTTGGAAAGGACCTTTAAAGGTCACCCAGTCCAGCCCCCTACACCCACAACAGCAGGGACATTTTCAACTATATCAGGTTGCTCAGGGTCCAACCTGTCCTTGCGTGCTTCCAGAGATGGGGTAGACACAACTTCTCTAAGGATCCTTTTACAGTGAGGGTAGTGAGACACCGGAAGAAAAAATTTCTTTCTTATACCTAGTCTAAATCTCCCCTCTTTTAGTTTAAAACCATCAGCCCTTTTCTTATTGCTACAGGCCCTGCTAAAAAAAAGTCTGTCCCCATCTTCCTTATGAGTCCCCTTTTAGTGTTGAAAGGAAGATACTTAATAATGATTTGGTTGGTTTACCTTGGTAACATTCTTCAAAGAAACAAAGTGGCATGTGTCTTTTAGGCACACTAGATGGAAGACACTCCAGTAACACCTTACCTATTATTAACCCATTTTTAATTGCTGATTCAGAGCTACCAATAATCTTTTCCAATATGGTAAGAATCCTCCCCTTCAGAAGTCTTCAAACAAGCCTTTCTCAGGGATGAAAAAAACCACAAAACCAACATACACAGAAGTGATAGGCTCTTTTAACTACCAATACTTGTTTACACCTTAAAGAAAGTCTCTGCCACTTTAGACGAGTCTCTGCTACTAGTTAACTAATCATTAATTCAATGACAGAGTATGATGTTCCATTCCACAATATGCAAAACCATCCTCATTTGTCCTGTAGGCTCTTGTCTTTCGTCTCAGCAGGCAGATGCAAGAATAAAGATGTGGTCTTAGCATCTACCTTAAAAAGCAGGACAGTCAGAAAGCCACCAGGGATTTATAGATTATTGTTTTGTTTTGTTTTGTTTTTTTTAAAGCACAGTGAGGCTGTCCTTATTTTAGAACTGGCAAAACACCTCATAGTATCACCAGAAGCAACTGCCATTTCTTTCTCAAAGGCAGCAAAGCATCATCCAACTTGATGAGTAGCCGCTACATAAGACACCTTTCACAGCCTCCATGCCTACTTTCTGACCAAAATCTTCAACAACGCGTTACTTTTTCTGCCAAGTTACCTGCTGAAAGCTGACTTTAAAACCTCAGCAGGAGAAAAGCAAAAGCTGATAGATTTTAACTATACGTTTTAAGATAAGCTTCCCTTGAGGGGCCAGCACAGCTACCTGAACAAAGCAAGTGTTTCTACAGACCACATACAGAAGAAGCACATGCTCCATCTGCATTTTGGACTATTACCAGCAAATTTCTTAAGCAAGTCTGGACAGGCATCATTCCTCAGAGGGGGGTGATAAGGAAAGTTTTCCCATGTTACATTGATTACGCACACAGAGCGGAGACATGAACTGAACCCTTCACACGTTCACATCCTCCACAGGACCAATGGCAACACAAACACATTTTCCTGAGGTTTCTTCCAGCCTGTCTCTTGTGGTTTTCCCAAAGCCGTGAGCAGCTTTCAGCAGCAGGACTGGAGTAAGCAGCAGGGATGCCCAGATCCAGCAGCTGTGTGACTGCAGGAAGGACAAAAGCCAGCAGGGCTGCCCACACTGCTGTGAATTTCAAAGACTCATGCAATTTAGCCAGGCAGTTAAAACTTTCTGGTACACAGTGCTAATGATGCAAATTAACGACTCCAAACTGTAATTGTTTTGCTGAACCACCTCCCCACAACCCCCCCTCTATATCCTGTATAAGCACTCAGTGCCATTTCCACCAATGGGATCACCCTTTCAGAACACATTTCATTCCCTCCGACTGTATTCAAGTTCATGTCAACTTTTTAGGGGTGGGAGCAATAAAATAAAAAGCGGGATGTGGGGGACAGAAAGGCTGGGAGACAGGGTCCCTCCCATCTGCCACAGCAGCATGTTAATTTTCTACCATACAGTTCACAAAGGAACATGCCGCAGCCCTGGAGTTGCGAAACAGACTGAAAGGATGACATGAAAAAGGTGATTAATTCACAGACAAATTAATGAGGTGACATTTAGTACAAAGTTTTGCAACAGGAAGAACTGAGATTCCTCTAAACATTTGTAGACTCTTCCATGTAACGGAACAGCGTGACACTGTCCAGCCAAAGATCAGTGTTAGTGGCCCAGAGCATAGCACTGTTGGAACTGCACATCCAAATCCTTAGTTACTTAACCATTAATCTGGCAAATAAGAAAGTACAAAGAGACCAGAGCCAACTATTTCAAGTGCACCAGAAAACTAGTGTAGTTCTTTCCCTGACACCAGTAAGAACTTCACAAGGGCTGTAATAATCAAAGCTCTCAAGCTCTGCTGACAACTGCAGTACTTCAGCAGACAGTGCTGCAGCTGTATCACAGCTGCTCCTAGCAATTTTGGGATACCATAGGTAGGAACTATGAATTAGGAGTAAAACATGATTTGTCATCAAAAAAAAAAAAAACCCAAACAAACTAGGATTGTTACTGCCATGGTTTTGCTTGAACTTGCAGAGAATCAAAGTACATAAGGGTAACAAACCCAATTTTGGAAATCTTCTGATATTCTTCCCTAATGCTACACATGTACTTACCACAGACCAATGAATTTTCCTAGAGATTTCTAAATATATCAATGAATACCAAATTCAAGGTCTTTCAAGAGTACCTCTTGGATAATTTTTCATGGAATTGTGCACTCCATGCTCAAAGACTAGTGGTAATCTGCCAGGGAACACAGAAAACCAGCCTGGGGTGCAAGGCACAGCCCAAGTTCAGGATTTACAGCCTTTCCAGCATCTTCCAATAATAATTGTAAAATAATTGTAATACTTGTAAAATGTAGAGGCATTTACCATGATTGTAAATATCAATCCTTCACAAAACCCACAAGCTTCCCTTCCTAACCAAAAGTCAGGAACTCTGGCAACTGCAACAACCTACTTGCAATGTTTTCACACAAATTGCCCAGAAGAAACAGACAATACTAAATACACTCTCATAATAGTTAGGATAACAGTAAAAAGGCCCTAATTTCCTACAAGCACTATGAAGCCTGTGGAAAAGCTGTATTGTTACTTGCAAAACAATCTGTAATTTGTTCCATAAGGATCTTTGGTTTAGCTATCTCAACAGTGGAGGCAGGGTGTGAGAAAGGGGCAGTACATACGTATGGGTGTATGCAGAGTCACTCTGCTTAGAAAGCAGAAGAGCAGTGACTCGTGTAATGCCAGTAATTTAATCAGTTAACTCATGCCTGCAGAGCACAGATGGAGGGCACAGGAGAGCCATCCCAGCCCTGAGCACCCCTCCCAGCTGCACCAGCAATCCCAGCAGAGGGGTGCCAGGGGAGGGAACAAGCTGGGAGGCAAAGTAGGGAGAAAACTAGATTTCATTAAACAGACACCACACATGATGATGGCAGTACTGAGAGTTCATGTTTCACTATGGCAACAGCACTAGCCCCTGCAGCAGCTGCCCCACCCCTGCAGCCCCTGCCCCATCCCTGCAGCCCCAAATCTCTTTACTCCAAGCTTTCTATATCTTCTTCATAACCGTGATGGGAATCAGCAGTAAAAAACATTAGTTTTGATGATGAAAAAAGTGGCTTCAACTCAAGAAAACTTGTAGCTGTCTTTTGATGGGCTGCCTCCCCAACCACACCAAACCCTAACGTGTGCAAGAGAAGAAAGTACAGAACATTATTTAGCATTTCATTTTGAACTTGCATTGTACTTCTCATCTGAGCTTCACTGGAGTCTGACCAGAACAAAAACCACCAGCCTCTTGTCTGAAGACATGTATAAAGCAGCCTGCATAGGAGGGCAGCAGCAGCAATGCTGCCCGCACAGGCTGAGAAGCCACTGCTGGGACCAGAAGTGCAGAGAGAACAACCCCATCACAGGGATGGGGGAACCTTCCCAAACTGCACAGCCCAGGAAAATCCCAATACCAGGGAAACAGGAGCAGGAGGGAGGTTAAGCTCAAGCAAGCTGCAAGTAGCTTCAGAAAAAAGAAGAAAGGGAGAGGAGCCAGAAAACACAAGTAAAGCAAACAGAAGGTCTGCAACCAGCAGAAGCACCAGCTTCTTAACTAGTTCATCAAGCAGCTAATTCAGCATTGAGAAACTGCTTGTCTTACGTTACTGCAGCCAGGGCAGCAGGACCCATGAGATGTGTGAAGGCAGCCAGAGAAAGTGGAGAAAGCAGCAGCTGGAAGGAAAGCATCAGCTACTCTAACAAAATAAAAGTAGATCGCTGGGCCAACCTCTGCAGCCCGACCGCTGCCAACAGCAGGGCAGAAGGAGACATTTAGCCTCACAAGTAAATCACGTTTGTTCAGAAGTTGGGAGGCAAGGGCAGCCTGTCCACGGTCGCTTCCCAGGGACCAGCTCTGCAAGCTGCCAGGAAGAAAATCCCACTGCAAAATCCCACCGGATGGGAGCATGTAAAGGACTGCAGATGAAAGGACTATAAATTATCATCATAATGATAAGCAGACCACAAAAGTCCTAAGACAAGAACATTTTCTCTTCACTCGGTCAAGCTGTCCTACTTAACACTGTGATATCAAGAAGCATCTGATGGTATTTTTTCTAGAAGGGACTGATTTTTCATTCCACTAACTTCAGTAAGAGATACTCCCAACACAAACTCCACTTTCCAAAGCATGTTGCTTATACTCCACAACCTTGTAAGTACAGCATAAGAAAGTACAAAAAAACCCCAACCCATTTATCCCTTTTGAAGAGGCTAAATGACTACACACACACAGAAAAAAAAAAAAAAACAAAAAAACAAACCTTAACCAGCCCAAGTGCAACACCTAGCAAAAGCAGCAACTCACTAAGGTGGGAACAAGACCTACTCAGCATCAGAAAAGGCAAGTTGTAAAGCAGACCTTGAAAAGTAACTTACAAGATGAAAGCAGCATGCTTAGAACTGGACTGATGCCAATGTCAAATGCCACAGTACTCCCTTGGTTTTGGAGCAACCAAGGGCATAAGCATTTAGGGCAACCCACTGGAAAGCCAAAGGCTACCACATGAAGTCAGCCACTGCCGACTTGAACACACTTGCTGGGGAAGAACAACCCCCATTATCAAGCAGTTTTTGACTAGGTAGGTTTTAAGGGTTTGGGGGTTAGTTTGGAGGGGCTGTTTGTGGATTTTGGGGGTTTTGGTTTGGTTTCTCCCCCTCAGATATAGCTGATCTTCCCATTACAAAGGGTTAAGAGCAATGCAAGGGCCAAAGTCTTCCTCCTTTACATTTCAGGCTATCAGTAGGGGCCAGCTGCCACTCCTGACACCATTTAACAACTGAAGCCCTGATCTTCCCATAAAAGCATCTCAAGCCCCTCAGGATGAATTTGGGAATTACCTTGTCCTCCTGTGAAAAACAAAACCTACCACAAAGCCAAATCATATAAGCATTTTCTAAGCACACTGAAGTCTGCAACAGAGACAAGAATGTTACAGAAAGTTGAACCGAGAGCCCACAAACCCAAGTCTTTGCACAATCTCAATATCTAATCTCTACAAACACCTTAAAAATCTCCCCCACAAAACCAACAACCCCCCAAACCAACTGCACAAATAAGCCCTCAAGCTAATTGGAAGCCTACCTTCCATGTACAAGATGGCACTAGCTTACCTACCAAAGGAAAAAAAGCCAATAATAGTTTTTGGATACTATTTCTAAAAGAGGAAATTTTGAAATTCTCCGTTGCTGAGCACAGCTGTGTTGTGTCAGAACTGCAGGCATGATTACCACTGGAAACAGCTCTTTGATGACTATCACACTGGAATATCTAAAACAAGTAGAAGCATGGAAACAAGAAGTGCTTTGCCACCCAGTTTCAAAACAAAATGCTGAAGATCACTGAATAATAAAGGGGTTGGGGGGAGGGGGATGGGAGGGCAACGGGGTATTTGTAGATCTCTCATATAGGGCTGGACTGGTAGATTAAGTAGAAAAAATGTTAAAGACATCTATTTTTATTTCAAAAAAGTTACCTTGACATTTCAGATCCTTTTTACAGCTGATGAGTTTTCACCATTTTCCAAGCTTCTACACCATAAAAATTCAGAGAAATCATTATGTTCTACCTCAAAAGTACCTAACAAAGGTATAGTCCCACAAAGGCTAACACCAGCTTGCACCTGCAGTCTGGCAGGCTACAAAAAGCAGCCTCTTATCTCAATATTCCCAGTCCTGTTTGACAACTCTACATGTCTACTAGCAGCAGCTCTTTAATCTCACAGTGAAGTTGCTTTGGTAGTAACTGTCCTGAACCTCTCGTCCATGCTGATACGATGGCCGCCACCACCACCATCACACCAGCGCACTACTAAAAGCCCAGCATTACTCAAGTGATGCTACAGACCACGAGAGCAATCAAAAGTCCATCCTTTGCAGATGGCTTAGCGTTAAGGGGCTCTCCTAATATTACAAAGAATTCTTAACACAGCTAGTGATGCCACAGGTTCTCAACACAAGCATTCACATTTATTCCTCACTTAAAGCCTGTAAAGCTTGATTTGAGACACACGAGGCTACTGTATACCTGGGGTAGAAAAAAACCCAATATACTCCTGTGTATGTGTCAGGACAACAGAGCCAGCAAGAGTTCTACAATTTATTGGGATACTATGATACCAACATTATTTTAAAACACTCCATGTAAGCAAGATTTCATGGTTAAAAAAACGTGTAAAAGCAGGTTGAAATGGTTCTTCTTGGGCAGGAGGGGCTGCAGCCCGAGGCTGAGCTTCTGAAGGTTATTATGAACCAGAGATGGTGATGTTTGATGCAACTAGTTCAGTTTAACACACCCAACCTCCTATCCCAGCTAACCCATAGGTAGGAAATGGAGCCAGACAGGGAGCCCCCAGGAAATCACTCAGCACAGTGTCACCGGTGGCAGTAAATGACAAATTAGGGCCCTGAGGACACAAGGAGGAGGTCTCAATCTACAACAGTTGTATGATTAACGACAACGCTTGCAGTTCATTTTTTTAAGAATTATGGTGAACTAGAGATCAGAGTTTCCCATCCCATCCATCTGCACTGGAAATTATTTTCTCTACGTGTTGTTTGCAGAGCAATCCTAGTTTTCATTTCCGTGGGAAGTGGCAGCCTGGGATTTTCACTTGCAGACTCAAGAGAGGCCAGGAGAGCCTCCTGAAGCCTCAGGCTGCAAGAGAAATGCTACTTAATGCTACTGAATAAGCCAGAAATTTTTCACTAAGCTAATAATTCTGAGCAGCAAATAACAGCTTCCAAGGTTTAAATCTACAAAAGCAACTATTTGACTGTGTCAAAACCAGCTATTAAACCTTCTAGCAACTCAGGGCAAGCACCACAAATAGCAGCTGTTTTTGCAGCAAAATACCACACGATCCATCCCCCAAAATAAGTGCTCTGCCATGTATAATATTCCCAAAGGCGTCATGCAGTGGCATCAGCATCCCAAGAAAGACACAGGAGAGAGGAGTTACAGAAAACCTGGGAATTTAAAGGGTATGTGGGAAGTGATAAAAAGCTTTAAACCAACTTTCTATAACTGCACTGAACAACTGCTGGCCATTAAAAGCCCTGATCTCCTAACTACTCATGTTCAAACCTGCAGAATGTAAATCCAGCTCTTGTGAGACCAACTAAAATAGAGTACCCTCAGGGCTCCGCAAATACCACGGTGAAGCCACTGGGGTGCAGGGCCAGCCCTTCCCAGCCTGGGCTCAATACGTCCGCTAGGGCTTCCCGGCACACACATAACACCAGCTGAAGTGCCGGAAACACTCAATGTATTCACTACTGTTTCTCAGAGAGTTTAAAACACAGCCACGCTGTGCGAAGTTCCACGTGCGCACACCCTGCCTGCTCGTGCTTGGTTTCACAGTGGTTCCCTGGGAAGGCAATGAACCGCAGCCTCGTAAATTTTTAATGGAGTAACCAGCAAGTGAAGGGCATCTCTCTGCTGCGCTAAATGAAACAAAGCAAGTGATTGCATCCAAGTCACATAAACTAGACAACTTAAGGCACATTTCATAGCCTGCCCTTAAAAAAAAAAAAAAGCCCCCAAAAAACCCAACAAACTGCTTTTCTGCACTAAAAAAAAAAAAAAAAGAATCTCGTCTGCTACAAAGAACTGGCAAATCAAGCTGAGGCTGAACATAAGAACTGGCATCTTGCCTAGGTTTCCTTGTAAATGCCTTCAAATGGCAGTCATACCCCAAACTACACTTTGCGGACAAAGTATATATAACCAAGCATCATCACTCTCCTCAAAGCCAAATAAAGGACTAGGCAGTTAGAAAAGGGGGAGGTGAAGGAGACAGGCAGTCCACTTCTCTTAATCAACTGCTTTTATAAGTTTTTCATTTGAACATATAAGATACCATTCAGTTTGGTGACATGGGTTTCTAGGCTGGTCTACAGTAGGGATTTCAGAAGAATTTAAGAGCAGGAACACTAAGGTCTAACCCAGTCCATGCCTGCAAACACAGCTAATGCATTTTTAACGAAAGCAAGCAGCAATTAATTTTTCTCCTTGAAAGGCAGGCTAGCAGAGAGGTATCTTCCAGCACCGAATGCCAGCTCTTCTTCCCAGGGAATGAGAAATGAGGTAGGAATTGGTCTTTCCTGCCTACCCGATAGTCCCAAATTCACAGCTTAGACCATCAGCATCATCAGTCAGTCACATCTCCTGGGCACTGTCCCTGATAAGATGCAGCAGGCAGTCACCCACGCTGGAAAAGGCAGATCAGATTGCACCAAGCTTCTAGGCTGTTGATAAAAGAGGGCCTGCTCTCAGCAGAGGCAGGGCCACACCACTGCCATGAAACATCCACCATCCGTGCTGAGGATGCTGCCTCTTTGTCTGAGAAACAAAACACTGGGATCATGATAGCTGAAATTGAGCAGATATGGGCAGAAAGTAAAAGTATTCAGGAGAAAAAAAGAGAGGTGGCTCTAGCAGGGCCAGTTGGTAGTAAAGGAACAGGGAGGCACGTGTAAAAGTGAATAAAAAAAGATGTAGAAACAACAGAAAGCACATCAAAATCACAGCTGCAGAGAAAGAAGTGAGAATCTGTTCTAAAAAAGATACACCATCAGGGGTCTAAACAGCAAAGCTGTGCTAAAACATATGCACACAAAGTGCTGGGGAGATGCCAGAACTGTCCCAATGCTCCCAGCAGAAGCAAACAGCACAGGCTGTAAAAATAATGTGACACTCCAGCTTCAAAAAAGCAGACAACTAACTACATACTGTAATGCCTCGGCTTCCATCTTCTATTTAAAAGCTGGCACTGCTGCCCCAAAGTCTCTTATTCCTGGAATATATAGAAATATATATATTTCTGGAATAATTCCTCCCAGTGGGTAGGGGGAAAAAAAGGCTGGTTGGGCCTAGTCTAAATTTGAAACAGTTCAACCTGAGGAACCGAAAAATGGGGCAAGTGAATGAGCACCTTTAAGAAAAGTGGAAAAAAGGACACTAACAGTGGTCCCCCTCTTCTCGCCCACTAACCTAATTACCCAGACACCACCCTGCCAACAAGTTCAACTCCCCCTTCTCCTGATTTACAGCTGCAGCCTCATATCTCAAAGCTGCTTGGGGGAGGACTCTTACTTAAGGGGTCTTAATACCCTCTCATACAAAGAGAAACAGCTTTTATAACTCCAGATGTTCCTTGCACAAGGACTGGTAATTACCCCAATTCCCCTCTCCCCAGGGAGCACCCTAACTTCTGGGCACAAATCTCCTTTCCAAACACTCCCAGGACCTGAGCCTTTACCTCAGTAGTAACGATCTGCACTGTGTTTTTCTGTATCAGGCTCTTTGGTACCATCTAGTCCTAAAGCTAAAGGTTTTTACACATGTTCTGAACTGCAAATTGTAAGAAGATTCAAAGAAACCCACATTCATACGTTGGCAAGAGACCCGCAGGTCTTCCTGACCTTTTGCAGGCTCCCCCAAAACATTACACTGATCTACAGAGACTAAATATCACTCAGTGTTAATCAAGACATCCCAAATGGCCAAAAACTGAGTGCAGGGTGGCATTTGCACGCTGAAAGCCTGAAGCCAATGCTGAACGGGTGCAAAGCAGTGCTAACCATTCAAGGATACCAGTGCTTTTAGAAACTTAGGCGACTGCTGCGTCAAACAAGGATATGGGTTTGAGCACACAGCCTAATCTTCAAAGATCACGCAGAACTAACTGCATAAAAGGGCTTTGTGTCCCAGAATGCATTTATGTCCTACTGAGTACACAAATACTTGTCAAGCTCTTTGCCTCTTCTCTTATTGATGGCAATAATTAAGTGCCCCACAGACCATGGTGTGCCATGGGGAACAGCCCACAGGCACACATAACCACAGCATCCAATGTCTCACACAAAGATTATTTGAAGACTTCACAAAAGTACAGCAGAGCAATGTTGCTGAGAAGTCTGGGGCATGCAAGACTAAAATGGCACTTTGCAGTACTCAACATTTCTCCAACCTTCAGTGAACTCCACGATGCATACAGAGTTGTACAGGAATATTTATTGCTTGCACAGCACGTGCACAGATAGCTTAATGCTTTGCTATCAGTCATCTTAGAACTAACTTCTGCCACCACCCCCACCCCCATAACAAGCTTCCATGTCTTAAAAGGGTTTATACACCCTTTTACCCATTCAAAAACCTAATTTAAAGAAAAAAAAAAAGGGGGGAGGGGGAGGGGGCGAGGGAAGGGGGAGCAGTAGAACAGGGAAGAAGAGAAGTCAGCCAGGCAGCTTCTGCTTAAAAGTTGTACTCTAGTCTGAAAATACACCAGAGCAAACTCACAAAGCTACAAGAGCCTTCAAACAAACCTGAAAGCCAAGCAATTGAGAACAATCATGTTGCAATGCTACAGTATTTTAGAGGTGCAGTTGTTTCCATCAAAGAAACATTCACATTTCCACGACACAGCACACTGCTTGCTCCAGTACGCTGGAAAATCATTCTTTTTCAAAGAACACACATATACATACATGTGCACAGAGTCAAGGACAGCAGTAATACAAACATGCCCATAAACTTTTACCTTGATAATGAAAAATTACAATGATTTCTATTAGAAAAGAGGTTGAGATCAAACCTTAGTTTACTGTTTGTCCAAGTGTCCTGAATAAAAATCCAAATATAATTGTATATTTATTTTGAAGCTCCTAACACAGAGAAGGTGACCCCTGGTATAGGACTCAGCACCATCATCTGTCTCACAACACAGTTGGGAGCTTTCACACAACCTGTCCTTGGGGCATAGAGCCCAAGATCAAGCTCCCTGACCCTTAACAGAGTTTTTTTACCTCTGAATTACACTGAGATACACATCTGATGCTAAACTTCAGGTTCTACAGCTGCTCTTGATTAGCAACTGTGAATGGTTACAGTGGAGCTTCTTAAAAGTCTTACTTTATTTAATGACATGTGGTTTTAACTTTCTGTTGGCTGGCTTCTCTTCCAGTTCTAAACAATTACACTTCCCCCATGTCACAACAGCTTAAATAACTGAATGAACAGAGGAAAAGAAAAGCTTGTCCACAAATCAAAGTAAGGCCTAAAATACTTTATCCCAAAGGATCTGCTGGGAATGCCAATTCATCAGGAAATTCCCCTTCTCCTTTTATTGACTTGATGTTACGGGTTCTGCAGTAATGTCAACTGCTCTCTGACAAATCTAACCCACCGACTATTAAAGGACAATGCTGCCACAGGATAAGAGAATACAGAGCAGATGTTCCCTTGCACACACACGTTTTGCTGCCGTGCTTGCCACTTTTCAAACCAGCCTCTCCCAACTGAATCCCAAGCCTGTTGTCTGGAAGACTTCAAGATCTGAGCTTCCCAGTCTGCGGGACGAGACACGCTCACCATACCCCACACAACTGCCAACGCTACCACTCACAGTACGCACCAATTGTCTCACACATCAACACCACAACCAATGCGGATTTCAACGAAGCACCCTCTTGCAGTATTAATTGTTGCTTTGCCTCTATGGAGAAGGCTGAAATTCAAGTTTGTAAAGTACTGTGTTGCAGCTACGGTTATCCTTAAAGAAAATGCCAGTAGCTCAGAGCCAAAGAGCCCATGTCCTGTCCTGCAGGACCAGGCCCCAGTCACACCCGGGACCTCACAGCAAACCTTTACTTGAGACAAAGCCACCCCACCCAGGGCCATCGCGGCTAGGCTGCCTATACCCGCCGAAAACCCGCTTCGGCCACTTACTACCTCGGGGCCTAGTTATAGCCACCTTTAATTAATGCGAGCCGAAGCAAGGGCGGCACTAAGAACCCCGGCGCAGGGCGGTTCCTCGGCCCGAGCCCCCTCTCCCCGCCGGGCTGCCGCTGGCGTAGGCGCCGGTTTCCCTTAGGGCAGGGCAGGGCTGGGCGATGCGGAGGCCCT
>JANHGB010051381.1:3807-45011 GCA_026283785.1 Coracopsis vasa
CCAGCCCAGGGTAGCCGCAGCGAAGCCGAGGGGCGGTGGGGCGGACGCTCGTACCCCTGCCCCGGAGGGCTGCGGCGAGGGGTGCAGCTTGGTGCGGCTGCTGCGGGAGGCGAGCCTGGGAACGGTGGTGGCGGGGAACCGGCGGCGGGAGGGGAGCGGTGGCCACACCGTGGGGCCCAGCCTGTGGGGCTCCGGCTGGCCGGGCGAGGCTCCGCGGCTCGGGCGTGCGTGACTGGCGGGGTCGGCGCGGAGCTCTGGCTGTGAGCGTAGCCCCATACCTGGGGCCTTGCCGGTGGCCAGGAGGTGACTTCTTCCCTGTCACTTGTTTCCGTACAGGATGATTAACGGCCTTGACATGGCAATCAGTGATTAAAATTGGTGTACGGCTCGGTATAGCTTATTTTGCTGTTTGAACCGTCCATAACGAAATCTACGCTCTTTGGTGTATGAAGCAAAATAAATAGTTGTTTGGTTTCACATGTCATTAGTGGTTGTGGCCGAGCCGATAACCAAGATCTGGAGAACGTGACAGGGCTGCATATGGGTGCATGTCAGTAACTGGCGTGCTGGAAGCTTTGCTGTGCCTCTTCATTCGAGTTGTTTTGGCCCTGAAGCTGTGAACCTTGCCATGATCTGTAAATGCAGTGGAACTGCTTAAAGGAAGTACTTTCTGGCTTCCTTCTGATTCACGCTAAAAAATGCGGTATGTCTTTTTGGGTAAATCAAAAAGTTGGTCCAAAGACAGGTCACTGCGGATGTGTTTACTGTAGGACAACTGGTGTGTTCTAACACTTGCTGCCAGGGTTCACAGAAAACAAGGCTGAGGAGATTTATTATGGAAATGGGAAAGGGAGGTAGGGATCTTTATGGATATAGCTCTCTAGATTCACCCCTGGCTGGCATGTCAGTAAGTCTGATAAACTGACTAGTGCTAAGTTGCAAGATATGGAAGCATTTACTGAATTCTAGAGGACCTCAAGCATGATGTAATTGAATTTGCCTGTTGTGCTGTATTCCTTAAGGCACAAACAGTGGCAAAACTAGATGGAAAAAGGGCAGCAAATGTGATTCTTTTTAAAGAGGGATTGCAACACTGGTGTAAGAAAGTAGGGACTGCCACATCAAGCAGATAACAAGGAAGCCATAATAGGCATAAATGCTATATATTATGGGAGATACAATGAGAGGGGTGAGTCACAAATTGCAAAACTAAGAATCTGCAGGCCTTTATGTAAGCTGATACGGTATATATGGATTTTCACAAAGCTTTCAACAAGTTCCTTTGCCTAAGGCTTTTAGTTTCTATAAGCTATTGCAGAGTAACAGTGAGGCTTTCCTGTAACCCTTTAAAAGATAGGATATAGAGTGGGAGTGAATACAGAGTTACCATCTTCGGCTGCCTTGAATAACATTCAAAAGACAAATGGTTTAGAAAAAGAGGGTGGGGCATTTATAGCAGACAAAAGTCTTCAGGAAACAAAAAAGCAGAGGTGCTTGAGAGATCAGATCATTCTACAACCCTTCAGTGACCTCAAACATCTGAAATTCAGTAAATGTCAGTGTATTTCTGGCAATTATACAAAAAAACCCAGAAGATTTCAAATATTATAAATTACTGGGGGAAGGTAAATTCATAGTGATTGTGTCATAACACATCAACTGAAAATTAAATTAGCATGCAATACATTTAAAATGATCAGAAGAAATCACTGTTTACCCCCTCCCCCCCACTCCTCATGCAAGGCATTTTGAAACGTGTTCCCAAGATTTTATACCAAAAATACCATGAAAAGGGTTATTCTGATTTGCAGAGTGTGGATGAGATGGGGATGTAAATGTGCTGCACTTCTGGCTTGAAGTTGCCAGGCTATGAAAGCCCGGCCATGCTGGGGAATGAATTGCTCTCTATTTGTCATGCTTTTGTGCTTTGTCTTTGAATATCTGTCCTTAGCTGCTGTCAGGAGTAGGAGAGCAGACAAGACAGACTCTCTCACGTGAACATATGTTCTGCCACAGTGGGGCAAACAAGAAATTTAACAATGAATTAACCACCCATGTGGGTACTGTCTCTCCTTCACAGATTTCCAGGAATCTGGAGGAAATGAAAGAGAGCTGCAGATGAACAAAAAGTGCTGAAATCTGTTTTGTGGGATGTGTGGGGTTTTCACCTCCCACCGAAAATTGGGTCTTTAAACCTGATAACTGAAAGTTTACATTAGTTGAAACAGCAACTGCTTGAAAAATGAAGAAAATGAGATTGAAAATAGACACGTCATTCGTAGAGTTAGGCATGTCTAATGACACATACAAGATCCTGGTGTCCAGTAAGGCATATAAAAGGTGGCAAAGACTGCAGTTGTCTTTGCAGAAAAATAATGTATTAAGTCAAAATACTCTGTTATTTCATGTTCTCTGTTATTTACAAAATCAGACTTATACCACAGAAGCACATTGATGATGTTCTAGCCTGTCATATTGCAGTTTTTCCCTTGGGTAATTCACCCAGAAGTAAAATGCCACAGCGAATGGTACATGTGAAGAAGGTTCATCAGTGAATCCTTCTTTCTGTGCAACAAGCACGGGTATGCAAAGACTGCATGAGGCAGAACAGTTACTTTTAACATTTTTGTGGGGTTTGGGGTTTGTTTGATTGGGTTTTGTTTGGTTTGAGGGTATTGTTTTTCTTTGCTTTGTTGTTTGGGGGTTTGTTTTCTTTCGAGCAAGACATTCTGAAAGTGATAAAGGCACATAAAGGCTGCTGCTTTCATACCTTTTCTTTTTTCTTACTATCCCTGTATAGGAGTGAGAGTATTAATATATAGATGTTCTATGTTTTCAGAGTATCTGTACTTATAAGGTTTCAAACAAGTGGCAATTGAATGATTTAACTTTTTGGTAGTTAGCCTAGTTTATGTCGCTCAGTTTAGAAATCCAGATTGCCATCTATTTTTCTTCTCCAACTGCAATATTGAAAAGTTCAAAAGGCATCAATAAATGTTTAGAATATGCATATGTTTTATGAAGTGGTTGGTTTTGTCTTGGCTTCCTTTGGGAGCTTTTGGATAATTGAGACTTTAATTGGAACTCCTTTGTTTTGTCTGAATGTCTTCACATGTAAAAGTTTCAGCTAATTTTGGCCTCAGTCATGCAAATACATATTGTAGATGGGAATGGATCAGTGCACTTCCCAGTAAAACTTGCCTGTATAAAAGTAGCTTGTATGAAGAAATCCTGAACTGGGGTTGTGGAAGGTCAAATTCATGTTCAGGGAGACTATCATATTCAAGGGTCACCTGCATGCTTTGCAAAACTTAAAATTAATTAGTAGACATTAAAGACTGCCTTTAAACTGCATACTCAGGAGTTAAGCAGACTAAATGTTTATAAGCTATCCAGTGAAGTTAGTGCTGTACATTTTTCAGTTTTCATATTTCAAAAGTGAAGTCCTAAACCTTGCTGGAAATAAGTTTTTATTTAAAATTTTACATTCTTAAAATCAGCACTGGTAGATCCTGTTTAAAACTACATTTTTGTTTTGAAAAATAGAGAACAATTGAATCACCATTTCTTTGAAATAGAGTGTGCCTTTTACAGAAAGCACTGTGAAGCATAGTCTGTTCTCCCATTGAATGAAGACATTGAGATTTCAGAATTTCAGTGGAAACCCACGATTTTGAAGAATGATAAATTAGAATAATGAGCATAATAAAATTAGAGGAAATATGGTCTTTGTATAACAATATCATAGTGTATCTAAGTGTAAAGTGATGAAAATAAAAGGTAATATGTTGGTAGGATTATTTACACAAAGCAAGAAGGTTCTGTGTTTTATGTATAGAATAGCACTTGTGTATAGAATAGATTTCTTTTCCTCAGGTATTGGGTTGTGTTTTGTTGTGGTAGTTTGTTTTTTATCTTTCTTCTTCTTTTAAGATCTCATTAAGGGCTAAGAAGAAGGAGTGGTGTATTAAAATGAGAGTGGTTCTATGGCTGCTGTGTATTTCATCTCCTAAGTAAGACTTGGGCTTTTCTGGAGGCACTGTCTTACCTGCAACCTCCAATTTACTGTCTTGGCTGCTGTTTCAGTCTTGTTTTATTCTCCTCCCTCATTTCCCTGCCCCCCAAAAAAACCCCTTCTACTATTATGTTTAAAGAAAGACATAAGACTTAAGATATCAGACATCAGTAATGCTCCTGATAAGTTTCAGGAGCTTTCTGGTATTGCTTAGGGAAATAGTAAGATACTCAGTAGCTGGAGTTGGGAAACAAGGTATAATTCCTTGGCCTAAAATATTACCTTTATGTTTATAATGTATACAGTATGTGATATTTGGAATGTTATTTCCGTAAACGTACTGCAGAATGGAGGATTGTTTTATTTGTTGGTAATCGCGATGAGAGTGCCATGGAGTGCAGAACTGCCAAGCTTGGTTTATGAACTCAAGATATGAAACATGCTCTCCTATGAAGAATTAGTAAACTTTAGATTCTTCAGTCTTGAAAACCTGATTGAGAAAGGATTGATAGTGATCTAAAAATCATGATAGATATGTGAACTGTCTTTTTGTACAGAAGAACTAGGGTGTACCAAGTAAATCTAGTAGAAACCATATTTAAAATAAAGGTAAGTGATTCTTCAAGCAGCAGCTGTGGATATGAAAACCTCTTGTAAAAGAATGCTGCGGATGCTAAAAAATCAAAGAGAAGACTGCATGACTTTGTCAGAAAAAATCTGTGGAAGGTTCTGCAAATTATGAGAAACCACATCCAGCTCAGGAAGTCCCTGGACTGAACATGGAAGAATATTAGACAAGAACTTAATGTTTACTTGCCCTCTTCTTACTAGTCCCCAGGCATCTGCTTTTGGCCCCTGTTGAAGGCAGAATATCAGGCTAGAATGACCTAGGTCATGGTCTGACTGTGCATGACTGTTCTTACTTTGTTATGCATCTTTCTCAGCAAATTAACGGATTTCAGAGGGATTCTAGTTAGTAGAGGATTTTCTTTTACATAGTTTACTCTTATATTACTTTTCATCATCTGTGTGGTGGAGGGCTTTGTAGCAGTAGCTGTAATAATTGTAAGTCACCTATTCTCATAATCTGATCACAAGCAAAATGAGTTTGATGCTTTTTATTATTTCTGGCAATTTGATTTTTATGCAACTTACTCTGAATGATAATTTACATAAGCGTGTATGTTTGATAATTGAAGAAATTATGTTGCTTGAAAGCCAGAGTATAGAAAAAGGATTTTATTTGAAATTATTAGGAATAAAGGAAAATATGGTAATTTTGAATTTATTATTTCTACTAGAAAGATGCCTGTCCAGCAAATCTGAGCAATGCCAACATATTTAAAAAGTAGATAAAGAGTCTGCTTTCTGTGTCATCTGCTGTGTTCTGAGTTATTTCTGCAGAAATCTTGGCAGCAGTATCAGCGGCTTTCTTGTAAGTAGCAGTAGTTGCAAGAAGAGCAGAAAGGCATTGAAAAACTGCTTCTGGAAGATCTGTAATCTGTTCAGAAATGGTGCTTAATAATGAAACAGGCACAGACTGGAAAAAGAAAGATGATGTTGCTGACCTGGAGTGACCTATGCTGGTTGAAAAACAGGAGAGTTACAGAGACTACCTTTCTGGAAACCCCTGGAGTTCACCCTTTATCTGTAGTCTCGGCATACTTCCATGAGAGCTTCTTTAAATGTTCAGAAGCAATTGGCCTTCTACATCTGGCCATTTGCCACATCGTATTGCTGCTGTGTGGCAATTAATCAGTTTGATGTGGACAGTGTGTGTGCATTGCAATTAGGAAGGAAGTGTTGATCTGATTTGTGGTATCTCAAGCATTTGCTTGAGAGGTTACCAGCCAATTTGAGAGCATTCCTGAACTACCCTGGGGTGATTAGTAGACTCCTACTGATGATAAAAATGGGAGTTTATCACTGTGTATATATTTTATTTAAATTTTTAACACATTTTTCTTCAATGTGTCAGAATCTGCCTCCAAAAACAGAGGTAGGAGTAAAGGATGACCATTTCAATAAAAGCATATTAGGAGTATGTCATGTGGGTTGCGCGCAGAGAACCAACCCAAGCCCAGAGCTGTGACCTTTTTCAAGACTGTTGTAATTCTTCATGTTATTCCAGCTTTTTTGGAAGTCACAATACAATCGCAGTGAAAAGTAATTGAAGTTCCAGGAGAGAAAGCAAGTTTGATTGTTAAAGTTGCATTTTGGAAAGAGTACCCTTAGATCATTGTAAATAATAACTTGATTGTGTTACTACTGCTGGGTCTGGGTGGAAAAATGAGCCAAGGAGTGACAGTTACAATACAGTCTGCTCTACATTGCCTTTTTCAGATTTTCATGAAAAACAGGTAGGAATTTCAGAGAGGAAGGTAGGGATAGGCAGTGTCTTCGGCTGCCACTTCTTTCCTCCAAGCTAATTTTATATTGTTTTTCAAGGAACATACATAAGCTGCATTGTCTGCACTTGATGTCATAGAATCATAGAATGGGTTGGGTTGGAGGGGTCCTTAAAGCTCTTCTAGTTCCAAACCTACTGCCAGGGGCAGGGACACTTTGGAAAACTGTGGAAATAAGTCATTTTCCCAATTACCTTATGTCCAACTCAAAAAATCTGAAAACCAAGCAATCAAAAAGAAGAGTTGCTTCAGTGCTTGTAATAATTAATTAGCTTTCACTGTGATCTTAGGACCATAACTTAGGATATATTTTCTTATCAGAATGTTACACAAAGTCTTTCTTTACCTGATGCACTTTTTTATTTCTTTATTTACTGATAGATTTGACTGTGGTCTTGTGGAAGCCTTTGTTTCAGCACAAGGGAAGTGATACTATGGCTCTGTCTCTTTTTTCTAAAAGCTTTTTACTGTTGTACTGATCTTTGAGGATCTTTGAGGATCTTTGAGGATCTTTGAGGATCTTTGAGGACTGTGAGCCTGGGTCTCGGTAGAGGCAGCGGTACCTTGTAAATTCCCATTCCTACAGACCTCAGGGTACTTGCATCTCATTCTGTTCACCTCGTCTAATTTACAGTTCTAGATAATACTTCAGATTTCCTCATAGTAGTTGAAGCAGAAAGTCTGTCTCATTGCAATATGTGTCTTTCAGCAGCCCTGAAAAGAGCAGGTGGAAAACGCCCTGTTCTTTAGGATTAGTGCAAGTTTTGGTGGAGTAAAAGAGCAGTTCTTAGTTGAGTTTAAGGAAGTCAAGGTTTCACAGAAAGCGTTAAGTGTGGGCTGTGGTACATTGTTCCTGAACAAGCTAGCACAAGTACCTGCCATTTCATTCACAACCGTTCCTCTGTTTGCCTGAAATGACAAGTATGACAAAAATGTTGGTGGGCAACTTCTCTTGGAGTGAACCGTATTGAGTTATAAGGCAACAGAATCTGACATGGAGTTTGCTGGGAGATAACAGTCACTGATATCGTAACTGACGTATTTTATTTATATGAACTTAAAATGACCTGGAACATCACCACCTGTAAAGTGATTAATCCTAATTAGTGTAAAACTTCTTGACTAGAAAAGTTGAGAATGATCAGCAAATTCTGGTGTAAATGGGTTTTGTTTTGCGTATCAACCCAGCATGTAATGTCACCTCTTCTGAGGTGACTGCTATATCTTGAACGAGGAGATAGAATAGACTTTCTTGCAAATCTCATGTTGACATTCATGTTCTGTAAAAGATGCTGTATATGGTGATTCTGTGTAGAAGATTATGATATTGAACTATTGTTTTCTTTAATTTCATATTAGTGTATTCTGGATAGTAGATAGCACAGTGGATTGGCACCTGTTGTTGGAATTGCCGTTCGACATCACCACATCTTTCTGACAACAGAAATGGGATCACTAACCTTTTGTGGATAGAAACATGATTTACAGAGAAGTGTGGTATGATAAGTGAGAAGGCAATTTGCAGAAACTTGTGCAAGAAGATTTTACGATGAGTTTGGTTTTATTACTGCTATTGATTGTTTCAAGTCCTGTGTTTCAAATATTGACAAATTATGATTGTTTTCAATAGCAAGGGGGCTATGTTTTAACTTTCATGTGTCTGAAATCTGATCTTAACATAACATTTTAAAGGTGGCGATACGTGTGAGTATCTTCTGTCCAGTGGGAGATTTCTTGGAGAAAAAGTATGGCAACCCCACAGTTGTATGATGCATAAGTATAAAAATAGGTAAGAAAACTCATGTCTTCAGGTTTTCTGCTTGGAAAGAAGAGTCACTGTTTGACTGCAGCTGTAGTGATCGCAGTGTCATATATTTTTCTCTTTATAGCTGATTCTCTAGGCTTTCAAAAATGTGCAGCATTTGTCAGAAAGAACTCTTTTCCTTGTAGATTACCTCTGTTTCTACAGTGTTTGCCATAGTTAGATTTTTATATAAGAATACAAATAAATGTTGGTAATATTAGTACTGATAGATGTTACGGAGAGCCTGCATAGCTTCATGTGTCACTTTCAGATTGCTGAAAGGGAAAATGCTGATCTTATGTGTAGAATCACGAGTGAAAAAATCCTAAATAAAATTACCATTCACTTTTTTTCACCTGCTAGTAAGAGACTTTTATTCTTTAGAATTATGCTTTTATTACCATTTGAAACTACTGTGTTTGTAGCACCACAGAATAGAAAAGCCTGCTTTATTTTTTGCCTATTAGCAGGAGAGTTCATTTTCATTTCTATGCAAATTGTGCTAAACTTTTTATTAATTCAGCATGCTTTAAAAAAAGATTTACCATTCCTTAGAGCTGGATATAATGCTGAAAATTATCTGTATTGCTCTGTAGATTTCTGAAAGACTTTTTCCTAAAATATAAATCTCCTGTAACATGAATGTTGCTATTTTTTTCTACAGTGAAGCAAAAAATTGCCTCATAGACAAACATGTTGTGTTTATAGGAGATTCTAGAATTCGACAGCTGTTCTATTCATTTATAAAACTCATAAATCCTCAAGTCAAAGAAGAAGGAAATAAGGTGAGGCAATAGTTTATTTTGATGATGTCTTTGTTTCTGTCTTCCTAAATTACCTCTGAATTTAAAAAAAACCCAGGAAATTATACCATTTACTGGCCTAGCCATCAGGAAGAAGGACCTTAAAAAGGCCTTTTGGAGGAGAACATGATTAGACCAAGATAATTGTTTGGGTACAGATGATACGTGAACTAGGAAGCTTGAATGAAAATTTGTGGCAGTGTGGGAATAAATTAATGAAGCCGACTTGTCCCATAGCAACTTATGCTTCATATTTGCCTTCTTGATGAAAAAATGATTGCTCCTTTGTGTGTTTTTAAATAGTAGTAATTCATGGGTTATCATTTGTCATTTTAAATGTCAGTGACTTGCTGATCTAATCTGTTCATAAAAGTCCTTAGGGCAATGACTGATTTCCAGGTCTAACTTGAAGCTGAAACTAATAAAAACTTCTGGTCTTACCTTCCTTTTAATCACTGCTGAAGAGCTGTCTGAATTTTATAAGGTGAAGAATGTAAGCTTGTTTGGTGGAAGCAGTAAGAAAGGTTTTAGCTGTATCATTTGTTGAACAGAAATTGATTTCTGTTGCTGTATCATGCTTAGGGGTATGCCTTCATGGATCTGAGTACATATGTAAGGGAAAAGACGCAGTTCACTTTTAACTGTACATCAGATTTGTCATTTAGTAATTCTGTCATTTAGAAGTGCAAGCTGGTGGCTTGTCCAGCAGACAGCATGCAGTCACTTATTGTCAAAACAGGATGTTTGATTGACCGAGTAATTTCGGTCTTCCTCATCTGTTGGTTAGGTCACAGCTGCTGCCCAAAAGTGATGGTGAGATGACAGAGGGCTATATTGGATTTTGAATCGAGGCGTATCTTTTGTCAAGTATTTAGGAAATCAAGATCTCAGTTTGTGGAAGAGAAATGCACTTGTTCTTTTGGATCAGGACTGAAACTAGTATTGTATTTTAGTAATATTTTAAAGGACAAATGTATATGCAGCATCTGACTGCTTCCTTTCTGGAGTAACACTCAGCAAATTTAATAATGCATTCCAGACTTTATTTCTGCCTGAAACTATTTTATTTTTTAATTAAAACTATGTTGGTTGTTTTGTGTAAAGAAGTTGGGCAGCTGGAAAGGAAGGCTAGAGGAAAGGAAGTGTAAGAAAAGAAAGAAAAAAAAAGTCTTTTTCTCATTTTGGGAGGCTAAATATAGATAAATATTTCATGCCTTTTTAACAGAGTGAATAGAAAACATTTCAGACTTTGTTGGATAGATTTCTTACAGGAAAAATAACCCTTCACTCGAGCACCTTGTTTTATCAAGAAAGTAACATAAATATTTTTCATGAGTATACTGACAAGTTTATACAAGAAAAATCCTTTGTACTGAAGATAAATAAACCTCCGGGTGAGAGCAATTTAACATACAAATGTAAATATTTTTTTTTGTTCCAAGAGTTTGTCTAACTTTGGTTTTATTGTTTTGGGTTTTTTTGACAGCATGGAAATATCCCATTTGAAGATAAATCTGCTTCAATTAAAGTGGTAAGTTTTTATCTAGTGTGAAATTGCAAGTCATCATCATATTATTTCATACAATGTATTCCAAGTTACAATCAGAGCTGGATCTTTCAAATTTCCACAAGTGCTGTAAAAGTCAAAAGAAGCTTTAGACCATCAACACTATAAATTTTCCACAAAATATACCAGAGAGTATCTTAACATACTATATTATGAATAAGATGTTTTGAGAGACTTTGGCTTTCAGTACTTCTATTCTGTGTTAGCTTTGGGCGTAAGCCCTGGAAGCATTTATAATTTTTCTTTTTGTCAGATACTATAATTTGGCCTTCCCAAGAATAGCTTTTGCCAGGAAGTTTACTCTTCCACTGCTGTAAGAATATGTATCTGGGCCTAACTTACTTGGAGTGTTAATTGTCATAACTGCTGTTGAGTTCTCTGTGCTATCCCAACAAGTATTCCTTCCACTGTTTTTACATGGAGAAATAACCACAATGTTTATTATAATGTGGATATTTTAAAAAAGAAAACAAACAGAGTACTTGAGGGTAGGTTTTGTGAAGGATTCTGTTCTCTGCCTTGGCAATGAAAGTGGTGTCCTCAATAGCTTTCTTTGCTTCACATGACAGCTGTCAGCTACGCTGGGATTCTGCTAGTCATGTTTTTGTTTATGCCCTGGCAACAACTCATTCTCTGTTCATGAAAACCAAAGAAGCAGTGTATTTGCTGAGTTGTCTGCAAGTGAGCTTTCAGTACTTGTTTGTGTACATGGTTAAGATTCAGGGTACAGAACAACATTTTAGGGTGTGAGTTCATTGCAATTTAGGCCTCTGCTGTCCCACTGCTGCCCTTCAGAGCATGCTCTTGTATTTGTGATGTGACTAGGCCTGGTAGAGGTGTGGAGTCTGCTGGTTTAGGAAGTGATTCAGCCAAAAACTTACCTAATAGGATTCCTTTTAGGTCAGGTCTGATGTGGCTCGTCATATGGTTGTCTGAATGCTAGAAAAGAGGGAGCAGAACACAAACCAGGGCAAAGGGGCTGATGCAATGTGATTTATGTTGGCGTAGACTGACACAGAACTATGTCTTCAAAGCTCCTTAAGCCTTGGCAGGTATCTAACCACCAAGATTTGAGCTTGTCAGGCTTGGGCTTTTGGGAGATGTCTGGATAGTTAAGAATATATTCCTAGTCTGCTGCTTTCTTGTTTTCATACTGTATTGCTGTTGACATTATTGGCATGGTAGCTGCATTTTCACAATCCCAGTGGCTGTGACCCAGTAATCTAAATGTGGAAAATACTTGACCAAGAAAAGAGAAAATCACTGGGAACAAGTGGAGAGTCCAATTTTGTCTGTCCTCCTAGGTGAAGGTTGGGCACTACTCCTGACGTCTAAAAAATGTCAGCTGATAATTTCTGATGTGTAAAGTAAATTGTTAGGTTTCCTTTCTGTTCAACAATTATTATTTCATGCTGTCAATTATAGTAAGTTCTGGAACAAAGAAAACCTGTTAGTAAAAACTCTGCAAAATTGAGCAAAAGGCAAGTTCTAACAAATAAGTTATAGTTGTGAGCTTGATTTTATCCCTGATCATGCTAGAAGTCCAAGGACATCCCATTTGGCAGAAACTGAAAAATCATTTTCTTGGTGAAATCCCAACTCTTGAACTACAAATGAAAATTTCTTCTTTTTTCGTGGGAGCCAAGTTTTGTGGTTTGTGGGGTTTTTGTCATCATCTCGTTCTTTGCCTCCCCTCCCCCTGTTTTTTTTCCCTTTGCTTTCTGTTTTGCTTGCTAGAGGGGGATGTCTGGCTTTTCATGCTAACTATAAAGGAAATCTGACTAGGCCGAATGATTTTTCTTTCACAGTTGAATTGATGGCAATTAGTTTGGGTTTTTTTAATTTTTTCAATTGTTCTATTGCTTGTCTTTAAGCTTACAGAGTACACCTGCATTTGTTTTACAGGATTTCCTGTGGTATCCAGAAGTTAATGGCTCTATGAGACAGCGTATCAAATCTTGGACTGAGGTTTGTCTTAAAAAACTGTGGTTCAGGAAAATGCAGCAACTGTCTGAGGACTACTACCTTCCCGTTTTGTTTTTTTTTTACATACACAGCTATAATTGCCAGGAGTCCAGCAGCTGTAGCATATCACATACATTCAGTCAGTTACGTCCCAGAGATCTGAAATTTGACATCGAAATAGTGAAAAGTGGATGTTTGCTAGTGTATATGTCTCTGGGCATCTCCTAGTCTCCCAAGATGGCTTCACTTGGTCCAAAAAAGCCCCAAACCAAATCAGAAAAACCCTACTTCGCAGGAACAAGTGGCTTCATCCCATTAATAGCTGAAAAAACTTTATTCAGATCTGGCATTTCACTGCTTCTTTTGTCTGTGATGGTTCTGGTTTTATGTGACCAAACATTTCTGATTCCTTGTGGGTCCCTTCCAACTCAAGATATTCTGTGATTTTATATGTTAATTTCAGCATGTTCCAAACTGAAGGACAAAGGCAATTTGGAAAGTCAAGAATGCTTTAATTTATCTTTCCTTAATATTTCCTTCAAATTACATACTAATTATTTCATGTTTCAGTTATGATTCAGTTTGTCATGTTATTCAGCATAAAACTATGCATGTAATTCTGATAACAAGCAATATGTTTACAGATTGGCAAGTAAATTTTTGTTTCTTCATTTGTTGACGTTTAAATAGCCTGGAGCTATTTTATAATGGTCCCCAGTGGTTCTTTTGCTACTATTTTGGTCAATCTTGTGCAACAGCTTCTATCAAGATAGCTGAACTTATAATTTATTTTTCTTTTTCTGTGATTACTACAAAAATGGAGAGCTGCTAAATGCCAAGGCAAAACTCATACTAAGGTGATCAGCACTGTTGTTTCCTTGGACTCTTCTGTTTGAGGACATATTCTGTTTCTTGTCCTAGAGTTAACTTTCAGACCTCTGGAACAGCAACTGGTCACTTCAATCAGTACAACAGTTCAAACAGACGTTTGACAATGCTGCAAAATACTGAGAGAAAAAGTATTTCAATAGTATGATCTACAGTTTACTTGACAGTAGGAAATGTTGTTTAGATAGCTTTTGAAGAGAATTTATTCTGCTAAATTGATAATGATTGCGAGTGCTTATTGATCCTTTGCATTTTGCGCATTTTGTTATGTGAAAATTCTAGCATGTCACAAGTTGATGTTCTCTGTCATATATCTGTAAGCTATTCTTTTATAACCATCAACTGATGGACAAGTTGAGTCACAGTTAATTAAGAGATTAGTCTTAATTAACCTGCTGAGTATGATAATAATTTGTGACTATTTTAAACCTAATTCGTTTTTACTTTATGTCTTAGAGTTCTGTGGCAAAACCTCACATAATTGTAGCAGGAGCTGCCACGGTAAGTTACACGTACATGGGGCATTTTAGTAAAGAAGAAAGTCCTATTAGGATGACTTTAATGCTGTCGAGTTGGTTACATAATAAGAGTTTTTAAGCTCATTTTATGATAAAAACAAACTCTCAGTGAATTTGCTGTTACAACAAGTAGTTCCAAAATATCAGGTATATTTTATTATAGCTGTGCAATGTATAGTACTTGCTTTTTGGCAGCAATACTGGTTGATATCATTGATTAGCTTGAACCTAGCTAATAAAGTAGCAGTGTTCATTTTAAAAAAGTTAAATGCAAGTACTTGCATGATAACTGAGAATAATTTTTAATAAACACTTTTCAGTCACAGAATACTGCTTTGGAGCATGATCCAATCTGGAATGCTCTTTTTGAGCATGCATAATTCTGTTAGGCTTATATGGGCTGCAACATCACAGAAAACAAGGCTGACATGGACTGTAAGAGGTCTCCTAACCCATCAGTGTGACACAAGGCAGGATCAGTTATACCTGTGTTGCACTTGACAAAAGTCAACCAATTCTTTAAAACTTCCAGGGATAGATCTCAACAGCTCCCCTAAGTCATCTATTCTAGTAGTTGGCTAGTACTGGGAGTCAGGAGTTGAATGACTGCTCATTTGATTTATGAAAAATCAAATATACATTAAGTTGAATATTATATACTCTGCATTTGAATGGTCTCTTTAAATGTAATTATCTGTCTAAACAGCTTCTTAGTCCAAAAGAAATATTTAGCACTTTAAAAGTGAAGACTAAAAAAAATAATCCAGCTTTATAAAAATAATGAAAAATAGGTACTAAAGAGCAAAGGAATCAGTTAATTAAGGGTCTTCAGACATACAGGTGCTGAATCTCTTTCTTTATTTCTCCAGTGGTCTATCAAGATTCATAATGGCAGCAACGAAGCCCTCGCACAGTATAAAATCAATATCACTTCAATTGCACCTCTTTTGGAAAAATTAGCGAAAACTAGTGATGTTTACTGGGTCTTACAAGGTAAAGTAATCAACAGTAGGTAATAATCTGTCCTATCACATCTGTTGAATCATTGTCTTGTAGGATATGGGAGACTTAGTCCATATGGCTTACTTGCAGAGTGAAAAGGGCGTTGGTTGAAGTCCAATCTGGCCTTTCTCGTAGCCCTAATTAGCAGGAACCTAACTAGCTGTTCCTAGTGATGGAGATTTAAAACTCACCCAGGAAAATGTTTTGCCTTCTGAACTCTTAAATTCTTTGTTAGCTTGCTCTCAGGCTCAGTGTGGTAGGTCTGTTCTCCCTGTGCAGTGCCTCCTGGAAGCGAAGAACACAATGCCTAAACCAGCTGTATTCCTGTGTTCGTGTTCTATTAAGTTTTCAGATTACATAAATAGTAAGAGAGGTTCAGCAAGTGCATCCTCTGTGTGTGTCTGGAATGGGTATACTCTTGAGAACAGGGACAGTTTAAGTCTCTAGCATGAAACTTGCTTCTGAGCACTGACCAGTTAAGATTAAGGGCCACAAATCATGGTTTACGGTGAGTCTGTGAAATTTTTATTATGGCCACCAAGGTTACATTCTTCTGCTTTTTTTCAGTAAAACCAAAATACATCCCTGATGTTGAACAGTGAGCTCATAGATAGAATGTGCACCTGGTTTATCTGCCATAAAACAGAGCATTTTAGATTATCATCATCTCAGTTAGAATTCTCACATTCCTTTCAAAACCGTGTTTATTTATAATAGAAGCAATTAGCTGTCAGGCAACCATTCTGTTGATAAAGATGCAGTCCATTTAAGTCATCTCTGAGCTCTTTAACGGAACAAGTAAGAAGAGGTGTCTGTACTGAGAGTTGTCTAGGCATTGATTGTCCAAAAGTAGGCATGAGGTAGCTAAAGTAAATCCCCTTACACTTCATAGAGTGTTTCACCAGAGTTAAGAACATCAGCAGCTTTTTGTACCAACTTATTGATCTCCAGCTGACCTTCTGATCCAGAACCCTGTATAGCTTCGTGTTAAGCTTTACATAATTTCTGAAGCCTGCAGTCAATTAAGTGGTGGTCTGTTTTTTGAAAGGAGAAGCTGGCTTCTTCTGCAGTAACTAAAGGGTTTGAGAGATTTATTTCTTTTCTCCATGTGTCTATTCTGCTGCCTGTCTTCTGTTCTCTTGGTTTTGAAGTCTGCCTATGCCTTCTCCAAAGGCAGAAGCAGCTCTGTACTCCAGCATTATATGCTTTTCATGGGTTTGGGAAAACTTAAACAGGCATTCATGTCTGGCCAAAGCTTTCTAATCTATAAGTACATATGCATGACTAGGGACTGGCAATAAGAACATTTCATCATAAACAACTTGTTACTGTAACAGTCTCTCATTCCTCGCTGTACATTTTTTTTCTGTGCCATTAAACAATTGTGACTATCTAAATGCCTGTGCAACTTGAGCTAAGCAAATGTCTTTGTCAAGTAGGAGGCTAATGTGCTCATTCTTTGTCCTTTCAAATTCAGATCCCGTTTATGAAGATATGCTGAGTGAAAGTCGGAAAATGATCACTAATGAGAAAATAGATGCTTATAATGAAGCAGCTGTTCGTATTCTGAACAGCAGCTCCCGAAATTCCAAACCTAAAGTTAAAGTGTTCAGTGTATCAAAATTGATAGCACAAGAAACTATCATGAAGTCTACAGATGGCCTGCATCTCCCTGAATCAAGCAGAGATACAGTAAGTGCTTTTATCACCAGTCAACATTGAAAAGTAGTAATAGTAAAAGAAGATTTTAAGTAAATGTTCTAACATAGCAGACAATATGAACGGAATGAGGACCACATTCTTCGGGAAATTCTGTTCAGAAGATCCCAGTAGGTGTGAGGGCAGTCAGTTACATACAATGTTAAAAAAACCCACAATAGCAAAGATGTTAGTGTGTAGCTATTTAAAAATAGCTGTTAATTGGCTAAATCTTTTAGGTCTTGCATGCAAACTTCGTGCCTTCATCTTCATGTATCAATTAGGGTGAGAATTATTTGTAAAGCAGTGCTAAGAAATAAGTGTTAAATTTTCACCTATGTGCCCATATAATTTTGTTCAGTAAGAAGTATGAAAAAGATAAGAAAACACAAAACATACGTTTTCCTCATTGTGTGGACTGCAACTGACTTTATTTCTTATTTTATCTTTAACCTACTGTCTATATGCACATAGTGAGCATCTCTGGGCCCTGTCAGTCTGTTCTTGTGAAAGTGCTCTCTCACTCGGTCACTTCTAGTTCCACTCCTTCACAGATTTCCATTTATTTAAAGTATTGGATGAACTACATACCATCTCACCATAGGTTTCAGTCTCATTGCCATGTGTTACAGTTTCATTACTGTGCCCCTTTACTGCCCAAGTTTGTGAGCTGTTTTTCATTTGTACTCCATTTAGCTCTTTATAGCTTTACACCCGGTAGAGAGAACCCTTTTATTGTAAGGATTAGGATTAGATTTTCTTGCTTCCCGGAAGAAGCTCAAGGGTTTCCTGTTTGGAAGAGGTGTTTGACTGTACTGTTGAATGCAACTAGTTACATGGGGATACAGTGAAATTTTACCTGTGTAATGATAAGGGAGAATTGCATATGTTTTATGCCAGTGCATGATCTAGAAGACTTATTACAATGAAAATGTTAATGTTTTTATTAGCGATTAATTGACAAAACTGCTTATTTCTTTGACAGAATGCGATGATTCTTATGAATGTCTACTGCAATAAGATAATGAAGCCCATTGATGGCTCCTGCTGCCAGCCTCAGCCTCCTCTCACTCTGATACAGAAGTTAGCTTTCTGTTTCTTTACTTTGTCCATTATTGGATATTTAATTATCAGTTTAATTCATCGGAATAATTATCGGAAGAGCAAATCATGCACTGATTTGGAAAGTGGAGAGGAGAAGAAACCTGCCATCAGCACTCCTAATGTTTCTACCTTAGAGATGCTCTTACACTCCTTCTGCAAACTCGGTCTAATCATGACCTATTTTTATCTATGTGACAGAGCAAATCTTTTCATGAAGGAAAATAAATTTTATACACATTCATCTTTCTTCATACCAATCGTCTATGTCTTGGTTTTGGGGGTATTTTATACTGAAAATACTAAAGAGGTAATGATCATGTTGACATTCGGCTTATAACATTGTTTCCAAGTTTGAGTGTAAATAACTAAATGCTAAATACTGAAAGTTAAATTTTCAAAGTCAGTGTAACTCGTCTGCAAAAAAATGCATTTGCAAGCAGTGTAATGGTTGCATGGAATTAGATGCAAAAACTTTTTGAAAGCAAATGGATGTGAGTGCTTTTAGCCATTGTCACTAAGTTAAATTGGGACTGAGCATAGCTCAGATACAAGAGAGTATATATCACATTAAAATCTGATAGACCTGTGTCTGCTAGACAGAAGACTTTTAAGTTGAGACCTATTTACCCTTAAAGTGGTTTATCGTTTTGAACTTTCTCTCCTCATTTTGTAGATATTCCTTGTACTTTTTGGAATAGCAACACTCTTGTTTTGTTTTGCATTAGACTAAAGTGTTAAATAGAGAGCAGACTGATGAATGGAAGGGCTGGATGCAACTTGTTATTTTGATTTATCATATCTCTGGAGCAAGCACTGTAAGTGATTTGAATTTCTCTCTTTTTTTTTTAAATGAGAGTGCAATTTGTGTATGTTACTTCAAAAGAAAGACAGTGCAAATGTGTGTTAAAATTTAATAGAATGAATAACTGATGCTGCTGTTCCTGTAGTTTTTAAAACACTATTAGCAGGATTAGTTTTTCTTTGTATGTAAGTGTAGATTTCATTGATACAAGCACTTTCTGCATTACTTGACTGCAGAAAAAGTATATCCTAAATAACATAGAATATTACGTTGATTTATTTTTAATTGCTGGCAACACTTCTTTTTTTATGTTCTGAACTTGAACCTGCTGCAGGTAAGCTTTCAAAGAGCCCTTCTTAAGTCTATCTTAGCTGGTCGTAGAATGTGGAAAGTGTAGAGCAATAAATGAACAAATTCATTTTAACATTGAAGAGGTTAGGGCACCAACAGAGCTTAGTAAGAAACAGGGAATTGTAGGATAATGTTTCTTTTCTTAGTTAAACCTGATTTACTACAATGTAGAAAAAGCATAAAATAGAGGGGGAAAATGGAAAGCCAAAAGCATTTATGTGGACATTTATAAAAGTTACTCTATTTTTCTCAACAGTTTTTGCCTGTGTACATGCACATTCGAGTTTTGGTTGCTGCATATCTGTTCCAAACAGGTTATGGACACTTCTCATATTTTTGGATAAAAGGGGACTTTGGTGTATACAGAGTTTGTCAGGTAAGAATACCTATTTACTGCTTTTATAAAGAAATCTGTTCAGATAGCAAAATATCCGTAGTGTATCTTTACTCCCTAAATAATTTGATATCAGATTACTTAACCAAGGTTTTCACATTGAAAATTACTATTGTTTCTATGTAAACTGACCTGTTTAATTTGTAATGTTTATCTCATACTAACATGTAGTATATAAATGATACTTAAAATGTAAGTATGTAAGCTTTAAAATATCAAGACAAATATTTTCCAGTATATAGCAATGGAGTTTTCATTGCAGTAGCAATTTGCAATATATAACAATATATAAGCAATGATTCACGCATGCTTCCAAAGACAGTGTGTTTGAGCCTAAATTTGTTAATAAAGGAAATGAATATTCATACCATAATGGTACTGGAGAAAATAACCTACTTTTGAAGTTTCCTTCCCAGTGTGTGCTGTAGCAGTTTAAAATTATTTTTAAAAATATATCTTTTATTTCTGTTAAGTGTTATATTGTCATGTAACTTGGGTCGTTGTGCTCATTAAAAATATGTTTGTAGCCTGATTGCAGCACTTGCAGCATTACCCAAGTGTTAGCAGATCTAGCTGAGTAGCAGTGGGAGTGAAAGCACAGAGGCTTTAAACACATCCAGCAACTGGAATACTCAGTCCTCAGCCTGAGGAATAATCAGTTCTGGTTTACCTTGTTTTCATTGCTCTCTCTACCCAAGTAGGCCAGTATAGAACAGGAGGTCCATGACTACATTACCAACATTGCATTGTTGGTATTCCCTGAGATATTTAGCTGTGTTTCAGCTGAAATATAATCAGCATGTGAAATGTAAAATACATAAATATTTTCATACAGTGCTAAAGAAACACGTCCCCCATCTCTCTCAGCTTTGCCTTCCAGCTTATATATCCTCTGTCTTCTCCCCTCTGACACTCTCCAGGTTTTATTTCGTCTCAATTTCCTGGTTGTGGTACTGTGCATAGTGATGGACCGACCTTACCAGTTCTACTACTTTGTGCCATTAGTCACTGTCTGGTTTATGATCATTTATGCCACCTTAGCTATATGGCCTCAGATAGTCCAGAAGAAAGCAAATGGTAAGATTATTTTTTTATTTATTTCTGCTATAAAACATTTGCATGTTACTACAATGATAGCCATAGAGAAAATGGTATTGTTGGATCTCAATCTCTTTGTAACATAGTCAAAATATGCTAATCAGCTGTTCACAGAAATACAGTTTGTCATAGATGAACTATGTGTCAGTTGGAAAATGTAACAGCTGATAAATAAACTCTGACTCTGGCTACAGTCATATTAGAATACTTTTTAATAGGTTTTGAACATCAGAAATGTGTTTGATTAGAAGTTGTAATATTATTGAAGCAAACTAAAAGTGTAGGTTACCCTGTCCATGATAGCTGAGCTGTCCATTGTTGCTGTAATGTACTAATGGGTACAGCATGAGCAGCGAGCATTTAGACTTTCCCACTCTGCATCACCAATATGTCTCATCCGTCTTGAGCACCAATTCTGCAGCATCTTGCCAAATAAGAATGTGGGGCTTGTTATCTTAGATTAAGTCAACTATCAGCAGTATGACTTGTGATACGGGTATTTTGAGTAAAAATCAAAGTGAAATCCTGGTTTATTTTATGCATTGCAGTTCATTGAAAAGCTGTCATCAAGTGATAAATGCTTATTTAATTCACCGAAATTAGAAATAAAACCTTCAGAGGCTTAGGTCCTCCTTACATGTTGGTGGAGTAATATCCAAATTTTATAGTCTGCAGGTATGACAATAAAATATAACAAATGCATGCTAGGAATAGATGTAAAAATATAATTAGAGAATAGTTTTGCAAGGTACTTCAAAGGCAAATAGCTCTAATGTTTTGGTTTTTTTCCTATGAAGGCACTTCTGTTCCAGATACAGACAAATTACTGTTGTGTAATTCAGATTAACAGTGTCTCACGAAACTGGAAAATCTTTCAGTAATAACTTTCACTTGTTTATGTCCCTATTTACGTCTGCCAATTTATATGGTGAGAGAGGGAGAGATGATTCATGTTGCAATGTTGAGGCTTGATAGAGCTTAGTATCAGTCAGTAGCTTTGAGGAGCAGTTTTTCAGGCTTCCTTTCACAAGATACTTGTCCCTAATGACCTGCAGTTGAGCTTTGGAATACAGCTGGTACCTCAGAGTTTAATAATGTATGCTCTACTTATCTCACATTACAAAAGCTGTTGGGCATTTTGTTTTATTTATTTATTTACATTCTCCTGGAAGAAGGACTGCTGTGCAGTGTTTGGGCAAGCATGCTTTAAAGTAGTGTTTCTGGTTGAACACCCAAGTTCTCTTCTTTCTATATGTATGTTGTCCCTGTTTGAGACATGAGACTTAATTTAGGATTAATAGGTTTTTAATTGCTGTGAATTTTTAATTGCTGTGAATGCTTAATCGCTTAAAGCAAAATTCAATATGTAAATGAGGTTAGTGCTAAAATATTGCTGGTAATATTTGAACATTTATTATTTAATGTGTCCTAGGGTTCGCCATTGAAAAATTGATGACTGTATACTGATTAATTTATTTCTTCATCAGGAAACTGCTTGTGGCACTTTGGTTTACTGCTGAAACTGATTTGCTTACTGACGTGTATATATTTTCTGTCATATTCTCAGGTTTGTAAATTTTTACTATTTTTATCCTTGATAACCTTAAAGTATATTGCCTATCCCTACTCTTTAATGTGCTCATAGCTTGTATATTTGTTCCTTTATCATAAAGATAGAAGACTAAAATTGGAACCTGTCTGTTTCTTTTCATATTTGAATTGGTGCGGATGCT
The DNA here is from genome assembly GCA_026283785.1 of Coracopsis vasa. Lineage (NCBI taxonomy): Eukaryota > Metazoa > Chordata > Aves > Psittaciformes > Psittacidae > Coracopsis > Coracopsis vasa. The sequence continues at coordinate 25,958 of JANHGB010051381.1, forward strand.
GAGAAAACCACAATTCTGTATCTATCTTACTCACTTGTAATGCTTGACATGTTTTCAGTATACTACTACAAACGTAATAAATACAAAGGTCTATGCTTTGGGTTTGGGGTGGGTTGGTTTTTTTATGTGCTTAAAGTTACTGGCATTTGCTAGCATATGATGAAACACATGGTGGTCTGGTGATATGAAGATCTGTGTCTCTTAGAGACTGGGTTTTGGCTTTGATACCTTATCAAAAGACTGCTTCTCATGCTAAATTAATTTAGTGACTTACTGCATGCTGCACGTGTAGCTGACAGAAACAAAGACAGAGTTTGTCACTCCAGGATATTATGGGGGGTGGGTGGGTGGTGTGGTTTTAATCCCTCATTTTGTTTAAGCCTGTTGAACTGTAGTCTTTGGCAGAGTACACATTTGTTATTCCAACACATCAGTCGATCTCTCCCTTTAAGCCTGCAAGTACAAAATGGAAGGGCTTTATGGGAAGACCTTTATAGGAAGCAAAACTGAAACTCCTTCTCATCTGAAGAAGTATTTCTGGTTTTGTTTGATTGGGTTTTTTTCTTTTTTGGGGGGAGTGCCTTGTAAGAAGCCTGTTACTTAGGTAATGTCAGTCAGCTAGTGAAACACATACGTGGTAGCACTAAAAGAAAGTATATTGATTTAAATGTAGTAAATATAGTTGACATCAATGTTAATGCTTTTGCCCTGTTTATTTTTTTACAGGGTGCATTTGAGAAGATATTTTCCTTTTGGCCACTGTCCAAGTGTTTTGAACTGAATGGGAATGTCTATGAATGGTGGTTTAGGTGGAAGTTGGATCGCTATGTATGTAACATTTGTATAAAGTTAGACTGCTCTTTTACGTGTATTTTTTAATCTGGGGGCACGGGGTGGTGAGGGAAAGGAGTTTGTCCCAATGGGTTATTTAATAGAAGACGAAGTTCCATCCATCTTCTGCAAATGTCTGTTAAAGCCTTGCTTAAAAGAGGGATGTTGATTTATTTGCTGTTGGATCCTGCTTTTAAAAAAGTCATAAAGTGACCTAGATTTGGCTTTTCTCAAAAATTTGACTGTGAAAATGTAACACCAGTAGCACTTCAGGGTATTGGAATACAAGGCAGATTATCATGGTGGCTTTCATAATAGTATTTTTTGAAAGCTGTATCAATTAAGGATATATATTTTTTTAAGGTAACCTTCAAAACACTTTTAAAATCAAGGTCTTGATGCCCAAACCAGACTATTCTTACACAGTGAAAGATGTCCAGCCCATGGCAGGGGGGTTGGAACTATGTGATCTTTAAAATTCCTTCCAACCCAAACCATTCTGTGATTCTATGATATTTTCAAATGGTTTTCCAGTGGAAAAGTACTATCTTTCCAGTTACTGACCCTAAAATATGGGGGGACAGAACAGGGAGACGCTGATTGTATTTTCTGCCTTCTTGGTAAGGTAAGTGGAGTTCCTAAGATGGGAGCATTTATCTGCTAACCTTATCCTTACTGGGATTGCTTGCACACTTCTCCCTCTGGCATTCTTCCTTTGCGGAGCACACGCTATTGTCACGTCCCAGGCTGCTCCCATCAGCAGCACGCACTGCGTTAAGGTGTTTCAGCCTTGGAGCTTCGCTGTTGTGAACAGTGTGTATTCTGTGATGCAGCAGCATCAAGAGGAAGTTTCGAAAAAAAGTAGAGAAGACAAGCACTGCATGGGCCTGAAACAGTGTTGTGTAGCTAGCTAATGAGAACTTGGCATAAGATCGTAAGACACTCTTGAAGAACTGCGTCTGTGAGACAGGGAAGCGCTTGTAGTGCTTCTTGGATGTTTTCACCTGCCAACTTGGGAGAAGGCCAGAGACTTGTGGTATTTCCGCAAAGAAAGCTCTTTTCAATGCTGGCATGGATTGCAGAGGGCATAGTAGGTACTTGAAAGCTTCTTGAAATTTCATTGTCATGTCTTTAATGCTCTGTGAAGCATTAGTAACCATACTTCTATTTGTAGTTTTTAAGTTAAAAGTGCAGTTTATGATGACCTATTTTAGAAAGCCCATTTTTGGTTGCTTCAGAAAATCTGGGAAAGGATCTTTTGAAGCCTAAGCTTTGGTATCACAAATAGTTTATCCTGTAGCATTTCTGTTAGGAGTTTGTACCCGAAGTCCTTGTAAAAGCCATGAAATATTCACTGCAGTTTGTTTGTCTTTTACAGGTGGTTTTTCATGGGATGCTGTTTGCTTTTATTTATCTGGCATTGCAGAAACGTCAGATGATATCAGAAGGAAAAGGCGATCCTCTTTTCTCCAACAGAGTTTCAAATGTTTTATTATTTATTTCAATTGCATCCTTTTTGGTACGTACCCAGTATAACTAGTATGATCAGGTTTGTAAACCTCTAAACAACAAGTTTTCTGAAGTTCTTCTTTAGGAAATACATTGATTTAAAAAGTCAAATCTTGATCTGTGTTTTTTTGCACAGACTGACCTATTTACTCATTGAAATAGTTTTCCTTTCAGTCAACTGTAGATGAAAATGTCATCACTCTTTTCAGTTCATTGCAAAGGTTACAAGAAAATTGGACCATAAAAGTGATATGGTAGATAATGCAGCTCTTACCTCTGCTCTTGATTGCTTGTCTATTTGTGATGAAAAAATTGTCAACAGTATGCCTGTATGACTAAGTTCAGTATTTGTCACTTGCAAAGAATAATTTGGGAGAAACACAAAATGATGCACAATGTGTTTTTTCTATTAAAATATTTTCTAATATTAATATTTTGATTTTTCCTACTAAGCAAAATGTAGGTTTTTTATATTACTGTCTCACGTATTAGAGAACCAACTACTTAGTAATGAAACACTTCAAAATAGCTTCCCTCGTGTTTAATTTTTAAACAATACATAGAATTGCTACACAGACTGATGTTTGTATCTTTTAGGCCTACTCTGTTTGGGCTAGTAGCTGTAAAAACAAGACAGAGTGCAACGAGCTACATCCTTCTGTTTCTGTGGTGCAGGTAATTATAGTCCTTTTCCTTACAGTGGTAGAATCTACTCTGTTACTGTTTGAGCTCTTTTAGAAATTGTTTTTAAGTATATTTTTGCTTTAGCATGGAATGTCAGATACTGAGCTTCATTCAGATGTCTGAAAGTGAAAAAGGGTTTAACTGTGTTGCTTGCGGGTTTTCATTGCCTCTAAGCACTGAAATAACATACTGTAATTACGCTTTTGATTAACCATGATGTCCTTAGTGTAGGTTTCATAGGCACTGTTTAAGTCCAGACCAAACTTCTGAGTAATTGCATAGCAGTGGAAAAGTAGACAGCTGTCAGGAAGAACAAGTGTTTGTGAGGTATTAGTGTAGGAAGCACCTATGAGTATCTTTAGTCACTTTTAGGCAGGGAAGAGGTTGGCCACAGGGGCATGAGTGTGGTTTTCTGAAACTTAGATTTTCCTCTTCCTGTGTCCCCTGCCCCACTATACGACAGCTGTCTGACTCTCTTCCCTCTCTGTTTCCTTTGCTTAGCAGTGTGTCCTGCCCTCTTGAGGGGGCAGCATGTATGACTTAATTTTTTAATATGAATTTGTCCATCTTGACACCCTCTCTTTAAAAATTGAGGATAAACTCAGATTCGTGACCACCTGAATTTTGGGCTGGCATGGTATGCCATGTTTTGTGACCATGCCTTGTAGGTGTATAGTAATACCTATCAACATCAGGACTGTGATTGTACTGAAGATGTAAATATGATTTGCTATGCTATAAGAATGCATGTGAGAGATTTGCAGTTTCAAGACTGACTTTAAGTATAAACTGCATGGATTTTTGTTTGGTTTATATACTTACCAGATTTTAAAGACAATCTAATGCATGATGCACTTCACTTTACACAGTGAAAAGGAATAAACATTTTGTGTGTGTGTGTATGTGCGTAACCTGCTTGTCATCCACGGTCACTTTTTCTTTTTTTAATTCTTTAAAATAGATTTTAGCTTTCATCCTCATCAGGAACATTCCTGGCTACGTCCGATCTGTGTATAGCTCATTCTTTGCCTGGTTTGGCAAAATTTCTCTAGAGGTGAGTAGAACAATCAGAACTACAGTGAATTGAAACTTAGAAATGTAAGGTGGTTTTATTAATTGTGGTATAACACATAAATAGTGAAAACATTTATTGGCTTATTTAATACCATGCTGCCGTGTTTGACCTCTTTCAGCGTTGTAGCTTCTGTCTACACTTAAAAATCATAGCTGAAATAGCTCACAGTAGCAAAGTTATTTCTTATGTTGTTTGTGGGGAGGGGTTTAGGGTTGTGAGAATGGGGATTTAATGCTGGAGTAAGATGTGGTGTGTATGCAGTTGGTAGATAAAAGTTTAAGCCAGTTGAAGAATCGTCATGAATCTGACTAATGCAAGTACACTTATGTGTTTGCCCTAGAAAGCTTTCCTGCATTAATAAACAAATGTAACATTGCAAGCAAAACGCTTCTTAGTGCAGATGTTATCTTGTTCCATTGAGTGTGTATTTTGAAATGGTAGGAATTACCTTGTTTTCCATTTGATTTGCTGCCTAATAGTATTAAATGTTTCATTTTATTGTATTTACTAAAATACATTTTAAAAAGGGAAACGAACTTACAGGACAAGCTCATTGTGATACTATGTTTATGTAGTACATGACTTTGAATTGGTTTTTAAAGGATGACATTTTCACTGTTGTGATTCCCGGTGAACTTGAAGGTGTTGATCATGACCAACTCTAGGAGCTACTGCATTCATCAGCAGTTGCAGTATTGTCTTCTATTTGCAAACATATTAGTTCAGTTCCTTGCCAGAGATAGAGTAGCTGAGCAGGGTTGTATTCATCATCTCTCCTGACATAGTGTAGATGATGCTGCGCTGTGCTGTATTTGGTTAAGGACTAGGCAAACCCATTTTACTATGTATGTACTGTGACAGACTAACAGTTTTGTCTCAAGAGCAAAGAAGAGCATGTGGAAAACAGCTTCTCAAAGTATGTTTAATCTGGCTTAAGCAGAAGTACAGTGTGTCAGTTGATGCAATAGTAATAGTCATGTTTTTATGTAAAAAAACATATCAGTATTATTAAGCACACTCTCTTTTTCTTTCAGCTTTTCATTTGTCAATACCATATTTGGCTGGCAGCAGACACAAAGGGGATCTTGGTGCTCATTCCTGGATATCCGATGTTTAACGTTCTTGTCAGCACTTTCATATTTGTGTGTGTGGCACATGAAATTTCTCAGATCACCAATGATCTGGCACAGATTGTGGTTCCTAAAGACAACTCAACTCTGCTGAAAAGGTTGCTATGTGTAGCTGGATTTCTCTCTGGACTACACCTCTTCTCAGCAATGCAAGACCAGCCAAGACATTGACTTGAAAAGATTCTTGGAAACTTTCTTCAGGTTTATTTTGTGTCTGCCTGAACAAAAATTCTCAACTGGAGATACAAGAAGACATTTAAATTAAGTGTGTGGAAAATAAATGTACATAGTGCAAATGTATATATTTTGTGTGGAAACAGCCTTCTCAAACAGTCTGAGAACCAAGAATGCACTGTACAGAATTGCATGTGAAAATGAGTCTTTTCTACTGGATATATGTTCCTGTTTACATACATGTTTAAACGTGACACGAAGAAGTGAAGTTAAATGGTTGAGCAATACCATGGGCATATCATGGAATTACCGTTAACATGGGTCAGCCGAACAAAGAGTGGATGTTACTGGAGAACCGCCCTCATGTGACACATGCCGGAATCATCCTCATCAAGGAATAAAGAAGAGCAAACGTGTGATGCTTCGGTAACGGTCGCCTTTAGCTGATGTGAAACATGAAGTTACCGGTAAACCAGGACATTTTTGTGAACAAAATGGTAATGTAGAAATGAGTATCTTGGGTGGAGATAGTGTATGTTATGTGAAACCCTTTATACGCAGGAATAAAAAGTCATCACCAATTCAGCAATTTAAGATTATATACAGGTTTACATAACAGTTTATGGGGTTTTCTTTTTGTTTTTTAAATTTGAGATGTTTTCAGCAAATATGGTGAATTCTGAGATGATTTCTTTTCCCTAAAATTGTTTGCTTTTTCATGCGTTTTCCACTAACTCCTTTAACTCTGTGCAGTTCTTTGTAAAATCCCAGTGAACAAACAGGTAAATAGTTTTCAGAGACTCGGTTCAAGATGGAGAATTTTTTCCAACCTTTTCTGGTCAGAAGGAATCCCGTCGTAACCACTTCATCAGATCTTAAGAGAGAACAGGGGAATAGTGATCTTTGAACCTCAGAGTTGTGGGTGACCTTGAAGTAGGTCTCATTAGGGAACTGGTGCCATATTTCATCCTGTAATAATATTTTAACTTACAAGAATGCAAGTCAAAAGTGCAAGTCAGTCTGTTGATATCATGACCAGGAGGGACTGTGGTCATCGTGTTGCATGCAGATGGCTGAGTCTCTGAATTACAAATGAAATGAGATTGGAGTTATTTGGAGGAACCTTTTTCCCCACCCATTTTAAGAGTGCCCATCTTTCTTACAAACTCTTTGCTTTAGCATAAAAACTAAAACTGAAAGAATGGCCCTTCAGTGTGGCAGTGTCAAGCTGCAATTTATGTTCCACTTAGTGCAGTTATGGTCATTTCTTTAGTGTTTGTGGTTTTGGTTCATGTCGCAGCTTGACCTCTAGTTGCTTTTTCATTTTATTCTTCTACTGATCACTTGTTATCAGTCAAAAACATGAATACAGTATTATTTTCTAAGCATTTGTGCAATTACGTATGATTATAAACAATATGAATCCTAATTTGTACCTTATGTACCATCATAGAACGGGTTTGGGTTGGAAAGGATCACTTAGTTCCAACCCACACCTTCCACTAGACCAGGTTGCTCCAAGCCCTGTTCAACCTACCTGGCCTTGAACACTGCCAGGGACAGGGCAGCCACAGCTTCTCTGGGCAACCTGTACCAATGTCTCACCATGTCATGTACATGGCTTTGATCTTATCGCAGTTTAAAAACTGAATTCAAACATTCAGCAGTTTTACTGCCAGCTATTTTGAAGCTATGGGAAAGAGACTCAGCTATTTGTTCTTCACATGCGTAACTTCCAACACTTGGAAAGTCAACCTACTTAAATGGCTGCAAGAAATGGTGCTGGCAAACACTGCAGTGGGGGCAGGATGCGTAACCTCCATCTATGCCAGTATTAGGAGCAACGGGGAAACTGTGAGTTTGAGAGAGACTTTCTGTTTTGTTCTTCACAACTTAAGTATTGTAGATATAATTTTATTTATCTTCTGTACAGACTTGGTTAAAAGATTTATTTTTAATGTTTGAAATAATGCACTTCTTTACTATTACTGTATGTGGGGTAAATATATTTTCTTTTCAGGTCATGTAAAAATATGGAGTAATTTAAACATTAAATAAACGTGCTGTGGATGCTTTATTTTTGTAATGGGAGCAGCATCAATTAAGTACAAACTCTTTATCGCTTGACTCCAGCTGGGCTACAGTTCACTATCCTGCCTGCCTTAAATTACAGATTAGTACTGTGGTTTCCCCGGAGTGGTATTTTGGATTCAATTACTTCAACTGAAGGGCAGATATTTGCTTATATCACAAATTATTTCAGATAACACAGTGCAGGAAGGAAGATTCTCCTGCAGTAAATCACAGTGTCCCGGGTTTGATGAAATTCCAGCTCCAGTAGCCAAACCCACCCCTGGAGCTCAGGGGACAGCAGCAGAATTCTGCAGCAGAGGGGTCGGGTACTTTTTCCTGCTGGGTTACACACTGGAAGCTGTTGCAGAGCTCTGCATGAAAGCAGAGGCATGGACTTAGCTTTTCTTCAGTCTGGCAATGTAAAGAAACCCATCCTTAAGATTTATCTTAAAAAATTTATCTTTTAATTTAGCTACTTGAGTCCCACACTACGTAGAAGAAGGGGCTCCTTACGCAAAGGATACAGCTCCTTGTATGATCAGGAAAATAACAACTAACATGGGCACCGGAGCCAAGTCGTGCAAATACTCTCTCTGCTTCCAGCATTTCCCCAGTTGGCTCCACCTGTACTCTTGGACACTTACTACCACTATCACTGTCTTTAAACAACTGTGCCACAAAGTTGTTCAGGCATCATCATCTAAAATAATGAGGCGGCAACAACATCACTACTTCATGTTTTTCTATTTATTAGATTTTACATTTCATATATTTACAAAGACATCTGTAGTGCTTTCTGTTTGATTTGGTTGCAACTGTCACTTCACCAACACAATTATCAGTTTCATACAGTCATCGTACATCATTAAAAGAGGATGGGAATGTATTGTTTTAACTATCATCACTTTAAACTGTTACTAATTCTTTAACCATTAAGCATCTTTAGCCAGCTTTATAAATCTATGCTTCCATAGTAATTGTTTTAAAAAGTAAAAATAAATATTTTGTTATTAAACTTACCTCAAATAAATGAACCTTTCAATTGTGAAATAGTTCAGGTGTGCTTAATAACCAAGTCACCTACACCATGAGATTCTTTTCAGAACAGGTGGAGGCCCCCCCCGGCACACACTGATTCCTTATACATGTACATAACAGCTTCAGAAATTTCCTTAAATATATTGGCACTGTTACATATTAATACAGGTAAGATGGGAGCAGCTCAACTGGTAGGTAACTGATTGTCACATCGTCCTCAAGTTATCAGAAATTGTTATGATCTAGACCCAATACTATTTACAAAGGTTCATCTTACATTGCATTAAAAATCATTATTTAAAATCCATTCCATTCATTTCTGTTTGAAAGCACTGACACCTCATGGTTTGAAAATAAGTCATAGAAACTAAGGGAAAAAGGGAAAGGGAAAAAACAGATGTTTATTGGACTCAGATTCCTCACAGCAGGGATAAAAGCTGTAAATTTGTAATTTCCTGTATATCTCAGTGTGCAGTTCCCCAATTCACTTTTCACTGATCCAAGCTGCTGGAAAAGGAGGGCTTTCTTAAGAGGCTGGCTGACTGATGAAACCCCTTCCCTGGTCCCTTCTGGATGAGGTAGGTGGGCATGATGCGTGCTGCTTTGGAGGTGAGTAGGAATGGCTCTTTATTCCAACTGTTCCAATAACTAACTTGGTTTTCAACTTCTGCAGCTGTAGCTGAGCTATCCCTTGTAACATAACAACCACCAGCATTATGCCTGTGGCTAGGGGCATTTGTTAACACATTCTGTAGGTCATGCTGGCAATTTAGGGCAGCCTTGTAAACTCTTGACGTTTAAGCCTTGACAATATACAAGTGCCTACAATGTATGGAATGCTGACTGTACACCTTGCTGCAATAGTCATACTCATTGCACAAAATGTGTCTAAAAAGCTAAAAAGCAGCTCAGGACTTGTTTTAACTATCCACTGAGGTGTTGCATTCAGGTCTAAGCCTATTAACACAGCATTGTTTGCTTAAAAATTGACATAAATAAGGTTTTGTGTTTTGAATAAGCAGGGTCATAACCATAAAACATTAAAGAAAAAAAACAGGGACTACTTTGTAAAAAGACCAAACTCTTATAATCTTATTTTCCAGTTTCTTTTTAGTCTCAGTCTTAAATTCCTGTGTTACTCCCAATTTATCTTAGCAGAGACCTCAGAAACCTCAGCTAAGGCAATGTAGCCAGCAGTTAGCAATTAGAAAGCAGATGCAGCTTTCTGCTTACATGGCAATGTCCTGATAAACATACAGCTTCCGAAAGAGAGAACACTGCAGAGAAAAGGCAAAGTGTGTCAGCTCAAACCAGTACAGTGCTGCAAGTTCAAACCCCAAGAGCTGTTGGTGTGAGCTGGAGACCCTGAAGTCCTGTGTTAGGCTGTATTTGAGGATTTAAAGAAGCATCAGAAAAATACACTTAAAATACGCAGAAAAGCATCAGGAGATAAATTATCACCAGCTACTGAAAAATGAGGCAACCTCAGTTCAGATCCATTTAACAAAGTTTGGATTATGAAGCTTTTGGCTGCACACACAAATGCCTCTCAAAATCTGCACCTCCAGGAAGGTGTGTGTTTAATCAACTCCTTTTTAAGATGCTGAAAAATAACCCCTGGTTTATTGGATCACTCGTTCTCCCACAGCTCTTTTTGCTCCAGAAAGAATAAGGAATGTGGAAAATGATATGAAAAATAACCTGCATCGGGGCATCAGCAACATCACACACACAAAAATGTAAAGGGTATGTTTAAAGAGTTGAAAGTCCATAACAGCAGTTTCTCCTGCTTATCTGCAGTCACTAATTTCTGCCTACAGTAGTTTGTAACATAACCAAATGAATGAATGGACAGATTTTAAATGTTTTATTGCTTTCAAATAGGGCAAAGATCTGGTAAAGGAACAGAAACCCAATTTGCAACAGGAATAGTTTTAGGGTTTTGTTTGGGGTTTTTTGTTAGGGTTTTTTTTTTTTCCTCCAAAAATAACTTTGCTTATTAAATTTTGATAATCTCTAAAAAACTAAAGCCTAATAAATCTGGAATACTATTCTGAGCCTCAGCATAACGCACAAGTTTTCATCCTTACACACGAGTGCTTTTTGTGTGCAAACGTAAGGCAATTATATCATCCCATCCAACAGAATCTGCAATCCTTCAAACCTGGTGCTTATTTCGAAGCTTTGCTTTCCCTGTTAAATCTTTCAGGAGAGCTCACAAGACAGAATAAAGCCTGATATTTATTAATACATATATTTGAAAGATTCTTTTCTGAATGTAACAAATATAAAAAGTTATCAGTGTTTACAAATTGTCAAAAACATCCAAAGTACAAAAGGATACAGTACATTAGTTGTGTGGAAGTGATTGTACTCTCTGGCACTGAAATCATCTCAATACTGTGGGCATGCACACTGTACACCAGAAAAACTCATGCATCAATCAGACCAAATAAGGAAGTAAGACAATTTGCTGCCTTCTCCAATTACAAATTCATTGCTTCTGTTAGTTTTCTTTCCTCAGGAATACCATTTACCTGCAAGTAGATAAGATTTTATGTAATCCATTAGTAGCAGATGATGCTTCAACAATACTGAACTGCTCACTGGTCGCGCAGCACATAAATAGTATTTATTAGTCCCTTATCAACAACCACATTGGAGAAACACAAGTACAACCTGGACCAAAAGACAACACAGACATGGAAAAGCTTTGTTTGCGCTCTTCTGGGAAGGGAGAGATCTGGGAAAAACTTGTTTAACTTGGAATTTTTCTTTCTATTTGGCATCTAACAGACTTCACAACGTACTGTGAAGCTCCAAATGGAAAACTCAGTGCACAGTGTACATGCACTCTTTAGTCTTTTGCATTGTAGGAACATGCTATGAACTTTTTCATTTAATTCCCTTAAAATAGTCCTCATGAATTTTGCCAATCGACAGGAAGACAATTATAAAACTTAATGTACCTGTTCATACTGGGGCCCAGCAGCAATATTCAGCAGTGCAATAGAAACGTTAGATGTGATTCATCATCTTTCATACAATCATTTCCCAATTCGGTTTTAACTTTGTCAGATTATGTCAGCTATTAAGTCTACAGTTTTATATAAGGTGAAAAAAAATTGCTTCTTATCGGGAATTCAGATAGTTCCTGAAGACGACAGTGGTTATTAGAGATGGTTTGCTCTTCAAATGACTAAATATGGTCTACTGAAGCTTTAAGATAGAAATACCTTCTTATTCATAGTGGTGACTATTAATATGTTAATAATTCTGAGTATATTATTGGGAATTTTCTGTAGGAAAGGAAGAAAATTAAACAATGAATGTCTAGTTCTATAGGGTTTTTTTTGGCCTGGAGTGTTTCAGTTCTGTAAGTTTCTTATTTGAACAGATCAGGAAAACTGATTGCTACGTTTGTACTGATGCTACTAAAAAAAAAATAATAATCTTAGGAGCACCTGAATTTTGTTTTAAATTGTAACTGTCTATAACTTGCTGACACACTAGTCATAGATACCCTTCAGAAGACAAACTGCAAGCGGAACATGCCATCATGTCATGGAAGTGCTCATTTGCACCTGAGTTACAAAGGAAGGTATCATTGTAACCTAAGAGGAGGAAACATTGTCTGTCCCAAATACATTCCCCCTCTGCCCCAATTTCTGCGAGCCCGTCACAGGCAGCAGCTGTGATGAATGTGAAAGAACAGGTGGATTCTACCAAAATAATGTACTACAGAAAATACAGGCACAGCAGGGCTTTTAAGACCTATTTTTACAGCAGTTCTTCAGTGCGAATTGCAAGCGATAACCCCATGCTAGCTTGTACTTCACACCTCCTAAAACATCTCACTCCTGTCAGCATAAACAGCACTACCTGGTGATTTCGCACCTTTCCCACTGCAAGACAGAATGTAACTCTTGTACAAACCCAGTTGTAACATTAGAGCTGAACTGTCTGACATTCTGCCTTCTAAATGCCTGCAGTAGTGAGTGTTAAGAGCTGTGCTAAATGTCAACCCAAACCAGTGCTGGAAGCTGTGGACTGAGGCTTTGACTGCCAGCTTCATCCACCATTTCCAGCACAAGTAATAATAAAGCACACAAATAGCAAAGCTAGCAGAACTGCAGTCAGGTTTGGTTGTTACAAATGTGTTTCTAATATCCAGATAACCACAAAATAAACCCCACATGGGCAGATGCATCTATTATATACTTGCCTCAAATCTTTGAAATGTTGTCATACGAAATTCTCCTTTAATCCCCGAAAGCAGTAATGAAGAAGAAGGATTTTGAATGAAAAGAAGGAGTTGCTTACGTAACTCGTAAGTTAAAACAAGTCTTCCTCTTGGAGCTGTAGTTCCTGTATTATGCTCAGTACATATATATATATTGCTTGAATTTTGCCTAAATACCTCTCTCAATACTCAAAACTTACACTTTGGCCTCTGCATTTTCCTTGTATGATCCTTATCACCTTTTACATGGCCTTGGCCTTGCTTTTTCTCATACCTGATATACCAGCTACAAAGAGCAATCAGCCCTAGTCAATACTATGATAGGACCACTCACAATCTCAGTCATCAGGATTTGGGAAAATGCTGTAAAAGCGATGACTAAGACAGGGAAACCTCCAGCATGAATATATGCCTCACCACAGGTTCCCCAGTGTCGACTCTTTATGCTTAATAACAACAATAAAGAGCTCCTTCTTCAGAGCTTAACTAGTATTGGCAAGGATTAGAATTTTTGACTTCCTATCAAGTTCTAGAGTATCTGAGCAGTGTAACTGCATTTGGGAACCTGGCTGTAGCTTCATGTTTTAATAGAAAATTATTTATAAGAGGAGGTTTCTAACTTAACTGTACTAGATCCCAGTGTCTCATGCTGAGCCCTAATGTACCATTTCTCCTACTTGTTCCATCAATCACATCCCACAATTTTTCCTGACGTATCAAGAAAAAAAAACCCAACCTGGAATGACAATGCTGTTACACTTCACTATATTTGAAAATGGTTTCCATTGTCCATACACTGTATGCATTTGCGATTCTTTCACACCAGACACTTAATAGTTACAGTATTTTCTCAGTACTGACCTGCACTCTGCTGCTGTGGAATCTGAGTCTGATGTGGCAGGTTCCTACAAAAAAACAATTGAGTATCTTTAATGCTTCCGCACGAAGTCTGAAGTCTGTTATACATGAAAGTTTAGTATTTAAACGTCATTTTTTTGTTTATGAAGCAATAACCCATTTTCACTATGTAAAGTGAGTTGTCAAAAGGCCAGCCAAGTCAGTGACAGAAAAAAGATTAGTGTTATGGGGTAGTTCCTATTATTTCACTTGACAACTAGGTTCAAAGGCTCAGACTTGGTGAAACAGAGGCAACCAGTCACTGCAGGTTTCTGGTGTTATGCAAAGTTTGTTTTCTGTAAGCGATGGTTACAGAAAAGGTGAGAGTATTTGCAACTTAATTACTACCTGTGGAATGAATAGTCAGCTAGTTTTACACACTGGACCACTTCACTCATCAAGGCAAAGTTACATTTTTGTGTCCTGCTGAAGTGTCTATTTTAACAGCTACCAGATATTAACACTGTTTGTACAGAAAGGAATTAGGGGTAGGAATGTGGGTGAAGCAGATAAATACTTTACTCAAGAAAGCCTTTGGAACCCCGGTCATAAAAAATTGCTATTCTGAATAGAGAAGAAACCATAAAAGACAGGGTAGAGCACTTCACAGCAGTGGTACAAAGAATCATTTACACAGCTGTACTTCCCATAGCATTTAGCTTTGGGACAGGGAGAGGAAAACACTCTTCTAGCACACACCTGTATTATGAAGAGATTTCAGGGCAAGCACGTGTAAATTAGGACTACGTTAGTGCTGGCACTAACGTATCACTGGGGCTGCACAGGCCTGCCAGCTGAGGAGCTACCGACCGGAGCTGGTGCCATCGCACAGCACTGAAAAGCAATGCCAACTACATCTGAGACCACTGCCTCACATCTGCTCAACCCAGACACCAAACATTTCCTTTCCAAACCAAACCTTTCTAGAAATGCCTTTTGTTTTTCTACAGCACCACCAACCTGTCTGGATTAGAGCACATGCAGAGCTCTAGGTGGGTCTGTCTCAATAGTTCTCTTCAGTTGCTGATAAATGGACTTTAAGGAATTGAAATGAGTGTTTCTGGTTTCTGTCTTGGAGAAAGGCTGGCAACAATGGAAACAGCTGAGAGCTCTGAGCGTTTTCACTGGCACGTCTGTATTTATTATCTGTGTAATGGAATATGCTCTTCTGTTCAATGCTAACATTGCAAACATAAACCCTGGGTGACAGGTACATGACTAACTACTTACAAAGTCCGGATCTATTTTCAGGTATGAAACTACCACCAACCCAGCGGTAGTTTTATACCAGGACTCCAAAGACATGGGTTAAGAAGCAGAGTGTCTAAAATAGAACAGTTTTAATTGATTCCTCTGTCAAAAGTAGTTTTTCTCCAAAATATGCAGAAATGTAACTGTTCCACGCAAAGCTTCTTGCCAAGTCTGCAGACTCAAACCCAGCTGTTTAATTTTATAACAGAAAGCCTTTCTTTCTGCTTGAAATGCAAACATCAGAGCAATCTTGAACTACAGAGTCGTTACTGATACTTCCATAATAAACACATTTCAGATGACAAACACTGGAATTCATAGTTAAATCATGGAACATAGTATTAAGGAATAAAATAACCCTAAATACTTACTGCTGTGTTTGCATCAGTGGCATACTGGTGTTATCGTAGCTGTCTGTGTGAAGGGGGGGTACAATCTCACCAGTAACTGGGTGGAACACTGGAAGCGTGGAAAGAGGCCATGCTATCTCTCTGTTTTTAGACATGTCGCGAAGCTCTTTCGTTGATTTCTGTATAGCACTGTGGTGGACCAACTGGATGCTACGTCAAAAGGAAATAAAACATTAAATACGTATTGTAAGTGCTCTATCAAAATGGACAGACTTTTACAATTATTATTTTTCTTAAAAATACAAGGACTTTGATGCACACTACAGACTCTCTAGTGCAGCAATTACAGTAAACCCTTACACAGTTAATTTAATCAATATTGGATTTATTTAGTTTTTAAAGCAGTAATTATTCCATTAGATTTTGCTGTCTGGATAAGTACTTCTTATAGAATCCAAGACTGTGCAATTTACGGCTAATGTTCCATTTATTTGCTGCAGTTAAAATAAAAGTTTTGGTTAACTCCTGATTATTGTGGTAGGTTCATAACTCATAGATTAGTTTTAAAACACTTCATAGTATAGGCACTGGATACCTTCCAGGCTATTTGTTCTCCTGTCCACTGCCTTTAAGATACAGGCTGGGAAGTCCAATGATCAGAAGTATAAATTACATATTATCATATTTATTCTAACAGCACTATTTAATTTTGAATTGACAGTTGTTAATTTCAAACCCTTTTTATTCTGGTCTTCTACCCTTGCCAAGACTCTGATTTAAAAGCAGCTTTCACATTTATGAATTAAACCATGGATTAGAGAGAATGGAAGAAGATTATGACACACATGTATGAAGCATGACAAGCTACTGAGAATGGAAATTAAATGGTAAAAGAAAAATAACAGGAAAGAAGACACTTACTCTGGTGTTTGCATGTTTCTCTTTTCCCTAAAAACAAAACAAAATTTATGAATTAAATAATAGCATTGATAGTTGGAACATTAAATCTATCTGATGATGAAAATAGTACATGATGTAGAAATGCTGACAAGGTTATTGCTAAATGCAACTTGGCAGCATTTGCAGCTGGGTTTATGGTGAGGCCTTGATGAACGTACACAGAGAGATGTGATACTGGTGACTGACACAGACACACACACACAGACGTATACACAGAGAAATGAAAATGCAAGTTAAAGAACAAGCTTCTGGCTAAAATAAATTCTGTGACAAAATGAAATTGTAGTTTGTGTAAGAAATGGCAGAAATTACGTTACTTGCTGCTTTCCTTTTATGTGTTTTTCTTTTAGAATATGGCTAAATTCAGTTCATTTCCTCAACCAAATCTATTTTATAGAAGTTAGCATTTTAGAAATTACTTGATATTGTCCTGAACCAACGATCCTTTATTAGTATTTTATTTGTTTGGGGCATTTTGGAGAGTTGTGCACAATTTTATGGAGTTTTGTGTGTATGTTGAGATTTTTAACCCTTTCAACTGAACAACTAAAGGCCCTATGTCCACACTCATGGAAATTACTGTATGTGTTTAGATGAGGAATAGTTCAATATTTCAGGTGGGTATCTCTTGGCCTGTTTTAAATGTTTTTAATGAACTGAATGGAATTCTTCTAACAAACTTCTGTGCATTATAATCTTAGAAAAATCCATAATTACTTATTAGTCTGTTAAAGTACTCACACTCCTTCCCGTCGGCAGCACATGATATAGGCAAGTATTAGGAAAAGCACGAGTGCTATTGCCGAGGGCACTGCCAGTGTAATTAGGAAATCCGAGTAATAGTCTCTGCTTTTCAGTGTATCAGAAGGTGGCTTGTATTCTCCACCATCAGGCAATATCCCTTCTCCACGAATCACTTCCTGGAAGGTGGAAACTTGCTTTGTATTGTCAACCTGATGACCAGGAGAAAAAAAGAAGTAAAAAAAGAATGCAATTATGTAACAAAGTAAGAGAATGTAAAACAAGACAGTATTTAACCAACCATGCAATAGAAGAGAATCCCTATTACACACTGGACAAATTCTATGCAATTTCATCCAACAATTTCTTTTTAAACAATAAAAGCTTACATTTTGCTGACAGCTTCTCACCAATGCAGTAACACTGTAATATTACTACTTTATTTTTTGCCTACCAAATATGCTGGTTTTAAAGATTAACTACAAATAGTACTTGAGTAAAAATTCAGTAAACATTTTTATTGTAAACTGATTGTTTGATACAGATTTCTTTTTGATTACTTCATCCATTCTGACTAGTCTTCCTTAATAACAATACTGCCCTCTTTTGTATGAAGGTGGTAGAGATGAAGAGTGGAGTACCTATGATTTTCTTCCACTTTCTTCCCTCACATTCAGTGCTCAAAAGAAGCAACAGGCCTGAACCGAGTGCTGAGGACTGAGCAGCTCCATTGCCTCACCCACCCACCTGATGCAGGAAGCACCACAACAAGAGAGCCAGAGTTCCAAGGGTTTTCTACCTCCTAATTCAACTAACTTCCAGAGGAAGCTGCATTTGGGGTCACAAGTAATTTTTAATTTATTTTTTATATCTAATGTTCCTAGAAATACAACCTTTTTTTTTGCTACTGAATTTCCTATATTTAGGCATTTAATTTAGGCATTTAATTTACTGCCTTTCATACATGACTTTTCAATTCTCTACCTTCATTTTCTTGTTATCTTCATGTCATCATGACACGGTGCCTAAACAAGTAATGAGTTCAAGACGGATGGGCTATAGGCTGCTGCAGAAAACGTTGCTTCTCCAAGAGCCTGTTTCTGCTATCTACGGCTGTTTCTCCAGTTTCTGAGGACCTTTCTGAATTCTATCATGTCCTTTAATGCACCTGCAAATCCTTTCAGTTTCATGGGGACTGCAAATTTAGTAAGTGCATTCCGTCTAATAAGTGCATTCCATACTAATGAAGAATGGCAAGGAATTACTAATAATTCTACTATGATTATGGCTACACAACCAGCTCTCCACTAGATCCTAGCATGAAGCTAGGCCATGTTCCTGAGTTTGCTTATGAGACTGCATCAAAAAACCTCATCAGAAATTACATCTGCTGCTGCACCTCTGTCCTACTTCTCTCTTGTAGAAGGAAATCAAAGGCCTGACATAGTTTGTTCTTGACAAAGACTGACTGCCTTCTATTACTTTTGAGGTGCTGGGAAGTACTGTTGAGTATATAGGTACCTTTTGCAATTTCTCAACAGAAAGCCAGTAAACAGTAAAAAAATTGATTTTATTTTTTTAACAAGTATTTTCCAACTTTCTATCAGCTTTCCTATTTAAAAGTGAATAGAAAGAAAGGGTTGGAAGTTATCTAACAGATTTTATGTATAAATACTTTTTCTCATACTCAGTATGTTTTTTCAGTTGTACAAAAGCCTCCCTTTCAGGTTCCTCTTGGGTAATGTCTGAAGCAGCTCAACAATCATCTAAGTCTACTTTATGTATTTTCCCCATCTTTGTTCAAACTTATCTGCAATGTTCTCTTCCAATACTGTAAAATTTCTTGATCTTCCTCACCAGAACTAAAGAAAAATAAGCTTAAAAAGCTTCTCTGGGTATTATACTCCTTCCATGGCAAATAGTCTAGTGTTCCGTTATCATTTTTCTTGTATTTGACCGAGAAGAATGTCACCATTTACTTTGATTTCATTAGTCAACAGTATTTTCTTTCCTTTTCCTGCTTCATTTTTAACATTAAATACGTTTTAGACAATTTTCAGAGATATTTTTTTTTAACAGCATAGAAATACTATTTAAG